>QKWP01000052.1:70720-114866 GCA_003550325.1 Gigaspora rosea | reverse complement strand
TTAGTGGGAGTTAATAGCTCCCAGAAGGAGTAAAAGACTCCCAGAAGAAGTAAAAGACTCTCGGTAGGAGTTTAAGACTCCAGATTAAACTCACAAATATATAAAGGGTGAATTTCAGCTTATGAAGGAAGGAAGAGAGTTAACAATTGTAAATGGTATTAGTATTGTTGTAATCATTTGATGTATTGATTTATATTAATAAAAAGAAACCTTATAGCCCGTAATTATGTGTGTTAATTTATTGCTTTAAACCATTTAACCTTAAACACTATTTGTTCACAATCGAAGCTAAATTGGTTCAAACTTTATAAAGATCTCATCGATTGTAACAACGGTATACGTCACCTGTTATGGCATACGTCACTTATACGGCATATGTTACTTGCTATGGTATTACGGCAAACGTCACCTTCAACGTCTACGTCAATGTGACGCATTTGCCGTGACGTTTGACGTGAGGTAGTTACCCTCTACTTGAGAAAAGTTCGCAACTTTGGTTGTTAAGACAAGTATACAAACCTTAAAAACATTTAAACCTTATTGGAATGAATTTACGAAAGAAATATCTCAGAAGTTGCCATTACACATAATGGTAGCTACGAACTTGAACACCTTAAATTCACTTTCGATAAGATTAGCACAAAACTTGTGGTTTTCAGTCAAAGCATTGAAGTGTAAGGCTCAACAAGATGACTTGCAGGCGGCTTCACATTCTGTGACTGCACTATCGCAAGAAATAATAGAATGTATTCAAAAAAAAATAAAAGATGAGAGTGAGTCTAAGAAAAAAAGACCAAAGACAAGTAAAAAAGAACCAGCAGGAAAAGCAAAAAGAATAAAACTCATCCCATTTCAGAAGCAGAAAGAAACATTAATAAAATGGTTTGGTGCAACTAGGTGGACCTATAATTAAGCATTATCAGCTGTAGAAAAAGATGGGATTCACTGAAACAAGAAAGCCCTAAGGGCCAAGTGTGTAAATAATAAAAATTTTCAAAATGAAAATAAGTGGGTTTTAGAGACCCCTTATGATATTCGAGATGAAGGAATGAACGATTTGCTTAAAGCATACAAGACCAACTTTGCAGCTCATAAGAAAGAATTCAAGATCAAGTACTAAAGCAAAAAGGATGAATCTGAATCAATTGTCATTCATTCTAAACATTGGGTGAAAGCTGGAGTTTTTTATCCTAATTTTTTTGGCAAAGAACCCATTCGAGGATAGAGATGGGCACCATGCGCATGACTGTATGCATGCATGCAATTAATTCTGGCCAGCATTAAGAAATTAAATCATAACTTTGGTCAAAACATGCATGCATGCATGCATGCTAAAATGAAAATTTTGTATTTTGCCCATCTCTATTCGAGGAGCAGAATTATTGCCTGATGAGTTAAAGTATGATTGTCGTCTTCAAAAAACTAGATTAGGAGAATTTTTTCTATGCCTACCTATGTCACTTGAAATTAGAAGTGAAAACCAAGCCCCTCAGTGGACAAGTATTGAAGAAAGAATACTTTCATTAGACCCAGGAGTTAGAACATTTTCAACTGGTTATTCTCCTTCTGGACTTCCAGTTGAATGGGGAAAAAATGACATTGGAAGAATTTATTGTATCTGTCATGCTCTTGACAAAACGAAGCAAGTGGTCACAAAAAGAAGTTCGGCATAAAAAACGTTACAGGTTAAAGAGAGCAGCAAGAAGAATTAGAAAAAAGATTCGAAATCTCATTGATGAAGTACATAAAAAATTCACAAAGTGAATTGTCGAGCAATATCATATAGTATTACTTCCTGAATTCGAGACACAGGGAATGGTGAAACGGGCAAACAGACGAATAAGAAGCAAGACAGCAAGGGCAATGCTGGGATGGTCTCATTATCGTTTTAAGTAACAAGACAAGGGAATACCCTTGGTGTAAAGTTATAATTTGTGATGAACATTACACTTCAAAGACTTGCGGAAATTGTGTATCTTCACAAAAAACTAGGGTCAAACAAAACTTTTAAGTGTCCTCAGTGTCAAATAGAGATGGATAGAGACATTAATGCGACAAGAAATATCCTCCTTCGATTCTTGACTCTTAATCGAGCCGAATCTTCTGATTTGGCGTTGGGACCTACCCCCTAAAATCCTAACGGGCTTTTGCAGAACTTGTGCATTCTTTATTAAACATGATCAGAAATGTGAGGTTTAATAAGAAATGCATAAGTTTAAATGTAGGCGTCGATGTAACCTGTAAATGACTCAAGTAATTCAAATGACTAGTGGCCGGTCACAGATCATTTCAAAGGACAAATGATCTATTAGGTCATTGATATTTGTCTAACCGATTATTAGACACCTAGAATTGTTTTTTATAAAAATCCTAATGAGTGAAATTGCAATTCAATCAAAATAAATTGAAACCTAATTTCTGCTCGATTTAGAATAAAATAAGGTCGGACTTAAAGCTTTAAAAGTCTAAACAAGTCCAGTAATCTTGTTATATAATGATTGAAATGACATATATTGATTTATTTACAAGTCATGCTCGTTATAGTGAATTGAGATTCTCTTCACTATGTCGAGAGTCTATTAGTAAATTTACTTTATTGCACGGGTCTTATGTGACAACCCGTGCTTTTTTCATTTACTTATTGGCACGGGATTGTTACGTCAGACAATATGGGTATGTTGAACAAGTATCAAAAATTTTAAATTTGTTCAACCGGGCAAATGAACACGTGCCGCGAAACGGCACGTGTCAGCCAATCATTTGCCCGGTTGAGCCAATTTACTGTTATTCAAAAATTTGCGACAATTTATGATCATGATTGGTAGGGAGTTGTCGGCTGAGGTAAACGTAATTATTTCGTAACACATGAAAAAAATAACGGAAAGAAATACATTCATGATCATAAGAGTTTGCCGGATAACCCCCGTTACACGCACGGGTTCATATTTAAATCCCGTGCCTTCGGCACGGAATATGAACCCGTGTGTAACTGGGTTATTCATACAATAACTGTGACAGATCAGAAATCCAGATTAAAATGAAATGATAGTATAAAATCTCGAAAACTAAATTTTTTTGAGGTACATTTTTTAGGGTTAGAGGTTTAGGGTTAGGGTTAGTTTTAAAAAAAATTATAATAAACAAGTATTAATGGGTTTTAGAAAGCTAGCAGGTTAAGTATAGAATGTAGATTTCATTTTAAATGATCTGCGACAATAACTATAACTATAAAATATCGATATAACTGTTTTCACTATAACAAGAGAAACTTTATTATTTCTATCTTACGTTTGGGTTGGTCGGCTATATAAATAACCAGGTACATACGGAAATAATCCGAGTCATTTGGTTATTAATCATTTGCAAATACAGTCAGACCTCTCTAAATGCATGGCCGAGGGGCCTATAAAAACTTATGCATTGGAGAGGTATTCGTTTAGAGAGGTGAAATCTACAAGCAAACATATGAATTGGGGCCAAGTCAAGGCATGCATTAGAGAAGTTATGCATTTAGGGAGGTTGCATTTAAAAAGGTCCGACTGTAACTTAAAATCCAGATGACCGATCATTTCGAGGTCATTTAAGTCATTTTAAAATGAACTAATGACTAGGTCATTTATCAACCTTGACCTGAAGTCTGGGAACGCTCAGAGTCGTTGAGTTAAACAGGAGATCGTTACTTATCTTTTGAAAAAAGTATATCAGCGAGTATAAATAAGTGAATCAACAGAAAACAATGTGATTTTTTAAATAGAAAAAGTTTAACATAGATTAACAGAAATATTATAAAGTGGTATAAGCGAAAACGTGAAAAGTAAAAAGTGTGAAGAATGGGAAAGGCAAAAAAGGGATCCTTATATACATTTTTTTTTTTTGACACGTCTTTTGTTTTGAGACTTGCAAATTAGAAAAAAAATTATACTGTACAAAATTGTACATATCATCGCAAAAAGGAAAAAAACCAAACTCGATTAGGTAAACAAACTCACGTACCGCGACGAAATTTTGTAGGTATCCTGAATGACTAATTGTTTAATAGAATATTTGTATTCGTTTCCAGATGCATTAAAATCTGTCTAGCTCGACATGGCTAGATAGTAGCGACCATAAAATACTAGGTTAATACGAGGTAGAAAAGCATGACAGAAAATATCGCGATAAATATATTATTTTTAACTTTTTATTGTCCGGAAGACCCCAAGTATACCGGTTACTATTAAATTACCCGGATATCCGGATAAATTACTATTTCACACAATTGCAAATCCTACCCGGGTACAATCACTACCTAAGTATTACTGCAAGTGATACAAAGATTACCTTCCTGATACTCTTCAATTGTAAAAAATCTTGACAAAATTTACTTTTTTTTGATATACTTGCATATATATAATGCAAATCTTATCAGAAATAAAAATTGAAATTTTTTTGTCTGTCTATTTATGATTTAATGTTACCAACATATGCGTTTGTGTAATATGATGAACATCGTATGATGGGCTCCGGGTTTGGAACATCGTCATTGTTCGAGTCTAACTACTGAACTAGTTAAATACTAGTTAAATTAACTAGTTTCTCACATGAGTAACTAACTATGTATCAATTCAGTTTTATCATTGTCAAATGGTAACGGTAGCGTGTTAAATAATTATACAGCACATCCTTATCCGGTGATAGTAGGTGTAACTATACGAAGGTACGTGCTCTATATGATTTTTTTAGAGTTTATGATTTTATGGAAGGTGACTATATATAGAGGGATGACTGTATTGAATGACCTTGTGTAGCTCCAAAAGCTTTAGCTTGAGCGCAACGACCAACGCCACAATTGAATCGTCGGAAAGGAATAGCTTGCTTATGTTCCTTCACAGCTTCCAGGTAATTAATAGCCTTTTTGCCAGCGAACGCCTTTGCAGTTTCGCGCGTATTTTTGAAATGAACACATGAGCCACGGGTCTTGGCACCTATTTTCGAGATCAGAATGTCAGAGCTTCATGTTCAAATATGCGAAATAGGTTGATGTCTAAACAAGCTCACACTTGGCAGGGTTCAGAATATCTAGTTCATGTCTGTAATTATTAGAAGGACTAAGATAACGAACTTTTAACGTATCAAAAAAAAATTTTTTTTATTTTTTTAATAGATTCAAATCAGAGGTTCTATTTGTTATTGGTTACAAATATGCAACCTGTTTATCAACATTGTTAGAACCTAACTGAAAGCAAAAACAGTTATCGCGAAATACTACAGAATTCTAAAGAAATCATAATTAATCGCCGCAAAATATCACAGAATTAAATCGTGTAAAAACAGCGTTGTATAGGGTAAGTTCAATTTTTGATTGGTAAAAATAATTGTCGGATCAATTGTGATTTTATATTTTAAATAAATCCATTCATTCGCTGCAACAGATAAGAAAAACCTCAAAACACTAAATAGTTAACGCGCAAGGGAGTAATGCCATATTATTCTAAATAACGCTCATTTATTACGAAATACGGGTACTTGTCATTTAATGAACTATCGTTCGCTCGGATTCCAAATAAAATATATAATAATTAATATTTCACCAATCTCATCCTTATCGAAAATTTCTACAGTATTATATAGATTAAGGTGCTTCGAGCTTTGATAAACGTCATACAAATACAAAAACCCACCGTCGTCGATACTGTACATAACCAAAAAAATACTTGTGCTCGATGTGGTACCTGTTCGCAAAGACCAGAAGCTGTTAATAATAATTATATTTCATTTTTTGTAATTATTTAAAATTTGAAAGTTTCCTTACTTTATTTTCGTCGTATACTATACTTCATGTGTCTCAACGTTTCAAGAGTAACTTTCGAGATTCTGAACATAAGAAAAAAAAATATATATCACAAAAAAATTGATTATTATTAAATCGAACAAACAAAATAAAGTTTCTAAGACTAAGAATTCAACCGACTTAGGGCCCTAAAAAACGGTGACCCTTGCTGGAATCGAACCAGCGATATCAAAGTCTTCAAACTTTCGGGTGCTTAAATAGCACCAATCACCTTAAAAAAAATAGTGCGTTTTAATATTTTGCAGAACTCTTGACGTAACAAGAGAGGGTAAATCCGTCGAGGCTCAATGCTCAATATTCTTCGTAGAGCTAGAAGGTATGCATTTTATAACTATTTACCATAGCACTCGTGCACCCAAGTGTATAATAAATAGTTAAAAAATGAAAAACTCAATTACCCGGGGCTAAGCTAGAGTTCGCACGTTTTAATATTTTAACTCTTGACGTAACAAGAGGGTAAAGGCCTTCGAGGCGCATTGGTTTACGTTTTAATATTTTGCTGAACTCTTGCTGTAAATACAAGAGAGGGTAAATCCGTCGAGGCTCAATGCTCAATTTCCTTCGAGAGCTAGAAGTCATTATGCATCCTATAGAGGTTATAGAATGAAAAACTCAATTACCCGGGGTTACAGGACATCTACTAAGAAAAATTGGTTTATATAGAATTGTTTTTGTTTTGATCATAGGGCTATGACGTAGTGTGTGAAAATTTCTAGATTAGGACCGTACGTACGTAGATCCATGACATCACTGATCATGGGAAAATACGCTAGTTGTGGATCAGCCTTGTACACACGTGACTTTTAAATTTTAGGGTCCGGACATATAATGTCTAGGTATTATATACTTACTAATCAGGTTGGCATAAAATACAAAATATATTTTAGGGATTATGTGATTGCGACATTTTTCTCTACATTAAAGTACACGCGGCGTGGTCGACAAAACATTTCTAAATTAAGGGATAGGCTAACCGATGATCGATCAATCAAATTTTAAAAATACAAAAAAATGGTAGTCTAAACCTACTTTGATGTATTAATAAAAAATCTCGGGGAAAAAATTTTACCTATAGGCTCCTCTAAATCTAAACCTCAAAATGTTTCTAACCCAAATATTTACGTTAAACGTTAAACAAAAATTTCCAAATTCGCCCCGCTTTAGCCGACTTCCAAATTAAGCTTTTTATAATTCTGTAGTGTAACTGTATGAAGTTGTCGATTAAACCAAAATTCAAAAATTCAAAAAATTGGCGACTGTCTAGTATGTATTGTACCAGTAAGATATATTTATCCGGCAGCTTAATATAGTTTAAATTACTTTTAATTATCATCTCTGCCCAATAATGGGCAGGCAAATAATAGTAAGCCGACGGATAAATCCGTACATTTCCTTATAACTCATTTATTGGTCAAGGATTTTAAGATCAGCATAAGAAATTGAATTCCTTCGGAATCCAATTCCTTATGTTGATCTTAAATTCTCAACCAAATAAACCCGTTATCTCAAGAATCGACTAACTAAGGCGATTTTATCAGCTAATGCCAAGTCGACTACAATCAAAATAGAAAAAAAGGAAAGCTTTTTTTTTATATTCGCATTGCGAAAAAAATAATGCAACTTGCTACTTTAGATAAAATTCACATGCCTGTAAAAAATTTGACCCCATTAATACTGATTTTTATATCTGATATGGAAAATATACTATTTAAAAAATTAACTGTCCGTAATTGCGTAATAATATGAAAACTAATTATTATTTTAATTATAATTATTATTATACTAATTATTATAATTATAATTATTATTATTATTATTAATTATTATTATTTATTATTTGCTGCATTATTTATGATCGTCACTGTAATTATTTATGATAAAATCGTATTTTTATTTAATAACTTAATAAAAATGTTCGCAATTAAGTTTTATAGAACAACATCATCATTTAATAAAGTATACTTTTGTTCATTTTCATTTTCATTTTCTTTAAGTGCAGCAAAATTAACTGCAAGAAAGCCAGAAAGAATAATAAAAGCGCCAAACCAATACGTATTAC
This sequence comes from Gigaspora rosea, assembly GCA_003550325.1. Lineage (NCBI taxonomy): Eukaryota > Fungi > Glomeromycota > Glomeromycetes > Diversisporales > Gigasporaceae > Gigaspora > Gigaspora rosea. The sequence continues at coordinate 106,977 of QKWP01000052.1, read as the reverse complement.
TCATTAAGATTCCTTTGAATACTGAATCACCAATCAACGACATAGGTATTGTCAACGACATTCCGAGTGTAACAACCAATGGTGATGTCATAAGAACTGCCAACAACCAAAGATAATCCGAAAGGAATGTACCCACCAATGCATTAGTCGCTATCATGATCCAAAGAGTATTGCTCGGTGGTAATTGAAAACACTCAATGTTGAGCCAATCAAGTAACCAAAAAAAAGGCCATAACAAGAATATGTTAAAAATCCCAACAAACCCAAAAAATAAGGGCATATTGACATGAGATTCGTTTTGTATTCGAAGTTTCAATAAAACTGTGTAGCAACCATAAAAGAATGCCCCAAGCAGAGCGAGAAAATTACCAAGTAAAGGGTTTAATGCTGGATTTTCACCGGGTTTTTCTAGTGTATCTTCTTTGGAAATCATGAAAACACCAATAATGCTGATAAATGGAAATGTATGATGAAAAATAAATAAAAGTTTTTAAAAAAAAAATTTAAATTCACATAATTTATTACCTAACAACAACAGCGATGAATTTAAGAAACGATAATTTTTCTATTCCAACAAGAGCTCCGATACCTAAAGTGAAAAACCCTGCACGAAATTTCAAAAATATTATTATCAATAATAGGTTATATATGACCATATATAATTGAAGAACTTTGGTCGAACCTGACATTGAAGCCAATATTGTACTACTCGCTACATTGGTGTATGCAAGGGATGCATTACTACTCCAATTTGCTAACGAGTGGAAATAACAATATCAGTAAAAAAAAAAAAAAAAAAGATTGATACGAATCAAGAATGAACAAATAATATAGGTTACCAGCAAACCATAGTATACAAAAGGTTAAACCTAATTTTGCGACCTACCATTAAGAAAATTATTAGACTTAAGAGGTTATCTACGTAAAGCAGCTAAAATTTATAAGTCATACCTCCCGATTCGATAATTTTTGTTCGTTATGAGTCGATAAAAGTAAATCGTGTGGATCAATATGTGAATGCGCTCCTGTATAATGATATAGAGTTATTCGATGTGTACGCATAAAAACTGATTCAACCTAATATGTTTGTATTACTTTGTGGCGCAGTAGATACACACTGTTCTGTAGACTGATACAAAATGTGTAAATTCAAAAATTATATATTTTATCGAGGATTTAAAAGATAATAATGAAATATTTATTTATACCCACTGTTATATGCATAGCTTCATCAGACTTTGCAGAATGTTCACTAAAGGACTCTACTGATGATCGTGAGGCAGTATCATATAATGCATGACTGAAGTCTATAATTCTAAAAGGTGAAAGAAGATTCGCCAGAAATTAATTTTTAACAAAAAAAAAATGTCACATAATAAGACTAATCTTTAACAATTATCCTTCCTGACAATAAATGAAATTCCTTGCATTGTACCAGGAATCTTAACAAAACGCGTGTTAAAATGTTATACATTCATACCTTTGCTTGTCAATAGAACGTTTTTGCTTAGAAAGGAAAAATGCTAAAAGGTATAGCGAAAAAGACGCAGTATTTATATATGTTATGGTAAATGGTTTATTATAATCTTGTCCCGCGAAAATATTCTATAAATAATAATAAGTAACTACAAGAAAGAGTAAAAATGGATGCTGTAAAAAAACGCATACTCACATTCATTAAGAACGAAGAGCCAACCCATATAAAGACTACACCTAATAAGAATATGATACCAGCAGCATATCGCTGCCGCTCATTGGTAAACATTTTCAAAGAAAAACCTTTATGGGAGAAAAAAATGAATACATCGCTATAGAAAATATATTTATATATAACGATAGTCCATACATACCCCTGTTATAGTTCTTCATTTGTGGCTCAACATTGAATTCATGTGATAAAAATGCACAGTATAAATTATAACGATTATGATAACGTTTTAAGTTTTAAGTATCGATATCTCCAATGTCTTATTTAACTCGCACTATTAAAAATTTAATTAAAATCGGACCCAGAGAATATTTTATACAAATGCTGTACATCGGAGACACTAAAGCTGGTACCCTTGTTGGGGTTGATCAGTTTGGTAACAAGTATTACGAGAATAAAGAAGAAATATTTGGTATGTTGAAAAGTGATCTCAGTAAATCACGAATCAGCTTTACTTTACGAAATAACTCTTATACCAGGGTTGGCAATGGACTATGGTTGTTCTCGAGCGCCTCCCTCCCTTTATGATTAATAAAATGATCTGGTTGGCTGAAAAAAGTAGATCGTGTTTAATCATTTCGATCAAAAAAAACTTGGACCTATTTTTTTCAGAGTTACTCTGATAAGATTCGCATTTCACACAATAAATTTTCGACAAAATTTTAAAAAAGATCACTTCAATTAACTTCGATTAATCGAAATAATTGAGCAGCATCTCGATCATTAGCGAATCACATCGAGGGAGCTGCTTGAGAACAACCTACCGGTATATCCAGTAAAAATGATTATAGCAATGGATGTCAATGGATCAATGGATATATGTCCATTAATCCATTGCTCTATTGGTCTCTTATCTATATCGATGTAATAATAAGTAGCTGTAATAGTTGTGCACCAAACTCAAAATAAATAAATCAAACTAAATTACTGTATTACGATCTAGTTAAGGTGGTTCTAATACATAATATATAGCAAGTTTAAATTTACATGAATTAAAAGAGATTTTTTTATTTAGCAATTAAAAGCAAATAAAATAAATTAAAAGGTATTTATAATATGATAATATTATGAATTTAATAGCTTATATTAACTATTTTTATTAAAAGATGTATATGTCCTACGAAGGAGTATTCTAAATTTATATAGATTATTTCTTGTACTGTAGAAGATATGGGATAGTCAGATTTCGATCATAGAAAATTCATAATATCAAAGATTGGTTTTTTCTGCCATTATGATATTAAATTATATAGTCTATAGCCTATGGTCCATTGGTCCATTGAATAAATATTTCTTCAAAGGAGTTAATTTATTTGCCAATCCTGTTTTAAACCTTATGTTCGATACTGATCCGCAATTTGTGTCCTTAGGTCGTGATCGCTGGATTGATTACGCGCAACATTACGGAGATGCTAGTCAAATTCCTCCAGAATGGTAATAGTAGATACTTTTATTGAAGAATTTTAATAAATTTTCAAATTTGGTGAATTAAATTTATTTTGAACTATATAGGCATAACTGGATTCATAAGATTGTTGATACCCCACCAACTGTTGTTCCACTACCACGTCCTAAATACGTGATTCAACATACTGAGAATTTTACAGGAACTCGAAAAGCTTACAGGCCATACAACACAACAGCACCCAAAATTACTGCTTGGGAACCAAAGCCTTTTAAAAGAGTATGATCGAAAGTAAGAAATCTGTGACCCAGATCGACTTGCAGCATTAAGCTGATTAAAATTAGGCCAGACCAATTTAATTTTTTTTCAAAAAATTATAGAAAAAATCCTTTATTTTTTAACATCTATATGAACCAATATACATTAAATTAGCCAATAAAATTGCAGCGTTAGCTTTTTATGCAATATTAGTATTTAGAGCTGGGATCCTTTGAATATTCATTCAATGAATATTCACAGGTTTTAGTCATCTACGAATAGTATTGAATGAATATCTAGATTTTATGTGGAATATTCATATAACTATATACCAATAAATATTTTGGTTATATTAACAAATATTCATCGAATATTCATGAAACTTAAAATATTCATTGAATATTCATATCTATATCTAATATTTTAATCCTCGACTATTCATGAATTTCGTGTGGCTGAATATTTGCTTTTAGTTGAATATTCATTTTTAACCGTGGATATTCACGGATCCCAGCTCTACACCCATTTAAAAACCATCACAAAAAAAAATAAATTGGTCTGGCCTTAGTGTTAGATCAGGTTAGGTCAGGATTAGGTTAGGTTTTATGCAGAATTGCGATCCGGATATCCGCTGGTTTAATTTTATAACAAAATTATTATGAAGAATCCGGATATCGGATATCCGTTAAATTTTAAATAGGAAAACGGGTAACAGATCGCATCTCTATTCAGACTTATATCAAAATTGAGATATATAAAAAAAAAAAATTTGTTCATATTCGAAGAGTAATTGATAATTTAATTGATATTATATTATAGTTACCAAAAAAAATATTGAAGCTTGATAATATTTTATTATGAAATAATTTATTATTAATAAAATACATTTTCCCCTTACATTAAAATCAAAGGAGGAAGTAGTGTGCAAAAAATATGCGAAAAAAATAACGCATTGATAGTAATATTTTAAATCGAGTGATTATTTATTGCGGTAATTTTTGGATAGCTTTAGAGTAGTTTTGAATGGTTTATTATATCGAAGCAATTTAACAAAATTTATTGGTTATTAATCGAAAATGGGATATATATTTTGCTTTCGGTTATCATCCCAAATAAAGTAGAAATCCCAATTCCCAAATCCAAACTATGTACTAACGTCATAATTCAAAAAAAAGGTTTGAGTTGCTTCGGAAAATTCAACTTGTTGATCTATATTTATTTCTTTCGTTCGCACTCGTTTATTCGGCTTTGAAGGTCCATTAGGTTTAACGGAATTTCTTCTTTTTGATTTGAAATTACGTAAAGGATCCCTACAATAATCTTTTAACCCAGGTGGATCAAAAATTTTATCACCTTTTGACAAAAAGAACCATGTAATTAGTTCATTAGAATGAAATATGAAATTTGCATTTAACTTCATGAAACAAGATAATACCACTAATACTATATAAACGGACTATTTCTAAGTAGGCTTCTTCTATAGAACCTTGGAAAATGACAATATTACGCTGTTGTTGAGAAATGTCCTCTCTCGATCTGAAATATTCGACCAACTTCTGCTTTGTCTCTTTTATAATTTGGGTGAAATCACCTAATTGTTGACCCTCTGCATATATACGTGCTGCATGGCAATGTTTGCATACACTACGAAATCTTCCGTGCCAGATAAAATCAAGGCACATAGAACATTCACCAGTCTTTATATTTACTATGTAATAGCCTTTGCGCTCTGCAACTCTCTGACGATTAGTAAAACTATTAATCATTGGTTTCAAACTCTCCATAGCATTGGCATCCAGTTGTATTTGTTTACCATCGTATGGTGAAGTAAAAGTTAATGATGCTTCATTAATTTTTTTAACATAATAGTAATTTGTTTCTTCTGCAGGCTCAACAAGATAATAAAGAAAATAAAGGCGACCAAGGTTCAAGTGACATTGAATGTCAGCAGGCAAAGCTCGTTCCGATTGATCTTGCTGATACGATTTGTTTAATTGATTGTAATAATAAGTATTAAAATTTTGCCATATAATTAATATAATTGATAAATATGTAGCAGCTGAAGCTGAAATTGGCAGAAGCTGGAATTTGAACCCATTTTAATAAAAAAATTTAAATTCTTGACTGCATTTTTTTAAAGTTTTGGTTAGAATCTGAATTAAGAATTTGAGTTAGGATGTTAATAAAGAGTATATGGTTTAACATATTCAGATAGAGACCATAAATTTCGGCTTCAGAAAGTTTCTGCTTCAGCTGCCACAATTATTAATTACCTGCGCTATTGATTGCGCGTTAAGGAGTGCAACTAGGCTTGATTGGTCTGCTTGCTCTACAGGCGAATCATCTGCATGTAAGCTATCTCTTCGTAGTTTTACTCCAAAAAGTCGTTCAAGGAATGCTAATGGTGTCATTTTTCCATCAAGCTGGGCTTCTACTTTACGACTGATTATTTCTGTCAAGTTATTAGATGTCATTGGTTTCTCATCTATGAGGTCATCGAATATACGTCCAGAATCAATTATCTTGTCACGCCACTCATCACTCATCCAATTGTTTTCCAATTCATTCTTTATAAGAGACTTTTGTTCAGGACCAATCGGCAACGCATCTATAAAATTTTTAAATAATTTCATCGAGGCATCAGCTTCTTCCTCTGAACGACTTCTTCCAACTATTTTGAAACCCATTGCGATTGGATATCTGATAAAATCAAGTTTTCAGATAAAAATTTTTGCTAATATAACTTAAAATTTTAACAACCTAACATACCTTAGCAATTTTGGCACATCCCATATTTTAAATTTCTCTGCTAATTTCAGCATTATATGTGTCCAAGAAAGGATAGTACCACGGACATCATTTTCAATTTCACGCATTATTGGTAGATGTTGATCAATCATCGCTATAGGATTCCAAGAGTTGATAGATGAACATTCACGGACTCGCTGAAATCCTTTATCATTAGGCAAATCTTTGTAGTGCCAAGAATGACTGCAATCTGAATTATTACATGGAAGGTTTGCTTTAATTGCAGAAATTGCAGCTCGTACAGGTATTTTATCATCACCGTTACTTAAAGCTATATTATACACAAGTACATGGCTATGAATACGTAAAAAAAAACTGTCAAAAAATTAATCAATAAAAAAAACTATAAAATATCACTATACCAAAAGCTAATGGCGTAAGATGTCCAGATTTTGTTTCGACCACCATAGTAAGAACTGTCGCACGATCCATATTTAAATCATTATTCCCATCAATACAGAAAAAATGTTGACCAAAATCTCTACCATTGATAAGCCATAAATCATCCGATACGATGAGTTGGTAATAACGATCAGGAGAATTCTCCTCAGCAGAAAGGTTAGGGTTTTGATAATATAATACATGGCCACGTGGTTTTAAAACATCTTGAATATAATGTTGGAGAACTGTCCAAGGACCAGAGTTGTCCTTAACTCTACGATCGTCTCGCACGATTAGTCGTTTAAGTTGTTTACTATTACAAATGTCGCGGTTTTTAACCACATCTTGATTGAGATCAGCTTCAGTGGCACCTTTTTTTGATACCAATATCTTTGTCTTTACATCGTCAGCTGTCCAACGGTCCGCTCGACGACTAATAATGATTTGGTCACGTGCAGACCTTGTGAGATTGACTCGCGTAACTTGTGGAGAATGAACAACGAGGGCATTGGGAGGAATATGCCAACCGTCAATTTTAATTCTTAATTGATGTGGGGTATTTATCCAAGAGAGACGAGATTCCGAGACAACACGTAATCGACAACGGTGTCTGTCATTGCTATTTTTTAAATTATTTGGTAAATTGGCATTTGGGCAATCTGGATTACATTTTCCAATCCCTCCACACAAATGTTGACAAGTATTTCCGTCACCCGCACAATACATAACCCAAGACCAACAAAGTTTGTCTTTGGCCTTTCCGGAAGAAATTTTTTCAACTAGTTCGTTTCCTTTTGGAGTAAGCTCAATAACATCGTCGATGCGATTAGTTGATTTTATGTTTCCGTTAGATGTAGTCCATTCTACAAAGTCAACAGCACCTTCAACTCGTTTTAAGGTAATAATTCCTTCTTTTATAAGTTGAGGAGTTCTTAGACGACTGCGAGCCTTTAGTCGAATATTTTTTAGTAGAGGATGTTTAGATATATAATACTCCGCAGCACGTCCGAAGGGAACACTAACAGAAGAGTCGTCGTCATTATATTTGATAAGATGATCGTATGTTTCCATATTACATATATACTATATAATAAAATGAGTTGAGAAAGAAAAGAAAAAAAAATAAAACACAAAGTGACGAAGATATTGTGTTTGGAAAAAAATATTCTTAAAACAATATGAAATCAGATAGAATATCAATAAAGTAAAACCAGCACTTTTTTGATGTTCATGGATGCATGATTGATTTTCATCAATCAGATTGCATTAATTTAGATACGTCATACACGGTTATACACGTCAGAACATCTAACATCTATATAAATAACAGTATCAGCCGTAATTCAGGGTTTTCGCGTCAAAAACTTTTCTAGTAAAATAACAAAAATGACATAATAAAAATACAAAGAAAGCAAAATCCATAAATAAGCGGTCTATTTTGGAACAAGATGCAACAGGTTACGAAAGATATTTCGAAGACCATCAAATGAAGACGCGTACATCTAATAACACCCTTGCAGGAGTTGATATTTTAGATAAGGCCGAATGCATGAGTATATTGACAAAGATCCCTGTTAAACACAAGACTGAAATCGAATCACTTACAGAACTTTATAAATGTCAATTTTTACAATGGTATATTGAACTGATGTCCGGCTTTAACCTTTTATTTTATGGATATGGATCAAAAAAGAAATTGCTTGAAGAATTTTCGGAAGCTTATCTTAGAGATCGACCACTCCTTGTAATTAATGGCTTTCTTTCAAAGTTAAAGATTAAGGAAGTCTTTTTACAAGTTATTAATGGGGTTGATATGGGCGTGAAACCAGGGTCACGTGAAACATTGGAGGAATTGACGGAATTAATTAGAGAGTATTTTGCCGATTCAGACCGGAAAGTTCAAAATTTATATATTATGATTCATAATATTGATGGACAAGGTCTTCGTACATTGCAAATACAAAATTGCCTTAGCATACTCGCATCAAGTCCCAATATTTACTTTATTGCTTCTACGGATCATATCAACTCGACGTTACTTTTTGATCAAGATCGAGCGACCAAGTTTAATTGGATTTGGCATGATATTACTACATGCAATTATTATGAAGTAGAATGCCTTTGAAGGAGTTAGATATAAAGAAGTATAGTATGAAAAATAAAAGTAATAGTGTAGTACAACTTTAGATCTTTATACTTAAACGTATATTTAATAATTAGACTTATTATACAAAGAGGATCATACTTATATGTATAGTACATTTAGGGTTGGCAATTTTCTCGGGACACCTTAAACCAGCAAGTGTAAACTAATGTTTTTTAAATTTATTTATAGAAATAAAAAATATAGATAAAAATTTTTTTCTGTAAAAATATACAGAAAAACAAGCAGAGCAAAATTACAGAATTTATTTTTAATTTAATAAATTTTGAAAGTGCTATTGCTTTTAAAGTTACTAATAAAATTAAAATTTGGCCACTTATATTAAAAAACATAAAAAAAAATTTAAAAAAAACATAAAAAAAAACATAATAAAATTTTAAATTACTGTATTAGCCAATTAAAATTTAGTATTTTGGTTTAAATTTGGCCACTTTAAAAAAAAGTTGCTAGTTCCTCATACCCGAACCGAAGACCCGGACCCGGCCTTGCGGGCTGGGTTGAACCATGATTTTTTGAACCCGACCGGGTTCAGGTCATGAGAGAGACCCGAACTGATAGTACCCGGACTGACCCGGTTTATAAAAAAAATTATTTTTTTTCTTATGACGATCTGAACGTTAATGGTAAAATTGCATAAGGCAAAATTTTTTTACTGTATAAATTGCACAAGGAAAGTTTTTATAGCACAATTGCATGTTGATTACTTTACCATTTTTTTTTTTTTTTTTTTTTTACTCGAATTGGCATACTACGTTACTGATTTTTATAAAAGCCAAAGTGTTTTTTTTCCTATTACATTGCCTCACGTTTTTTATAAATAAAAACAACACATTATATTAAGCTCAAGTGTGATACCATATGATGGCATTTATGAAGAAGCTTGCGATAAACTATATAGTGAACCTTATGATGAATTTTATGACAAACCTTATGGCAAACCTCATGATAAACCTTACAACAAACTTTATAATGACAATGCTACTCAGAAGCCAACAAATATAATCAGTTCAGATGAATTTGGGGATAATGAATTATTAATTTCAATTGAAACTAACACAACTAATAAGTAATTTATTCAAAACTTAGTACTGTATTAACTTCATATTATATAGTAATACTAATGTATTTTTTTATAGATCATTTGTATAGAAGAAAAAAATTTAAAAATAAAAAAGTATTAATTGTATTGATAGCAGTATGTGATCATTGTGGTAATGGTTTAAAAATCCATAAGGATAGATTAACTTTAAGCTTCCGAAACCATCTTATTCACCTATATAAAAACAAAGTGCTAGAATTAAAAGAATCAAATAAACCAAATACAGAGCTACCGCAAAATGTATCTGTTTTAAATATGCTTAAAAGCAAAGCCATAAGTTAAAAAAAAAAAGTACATACAGTATACCTTGTAGCTTTTTGAAACATATTATATATAAATTGTTAGACTATAGATCAAGGTCATGAATCCTTTGATTTTAAGAAATTTATTGACTTTATTAAATGATGGATTATTAAATATAACCGGTTATTTCACATAATTGAAAATGATGGCCTTAGAGAAATATTCGCATATTTGGAACCCCAAGCAATAGGTATTTATTTATTTATTTTTAATTTTATTTTTTTTTTAATTTTTAATTTATTTAGTTTTTTTTTTTTAGCTTCATATACAATAAAAAGACACATAACTAGGAATTTCGAAAAAGAATGTGAACAACTTTGAAAAAAACCACAAGAAATTCCTGGGCATATATCAATCATAACAGATATTTGGACAACTGATAATAATGACAAATTATTCATGTTAGTTACCATACATTACCTAGATACATCATAGTCAATAAAAAATCTTTTACTCGATTTTATTCATATGGATGGGCAACATACAGGTACTGAAATAGCTAGTACTATAGAAAACTGTTTTTAATCAGTAGGAATTATTTCTAAAATAATAGAGATTACACGTAATAATGCAACTTCTAATGATAGATTTTTATAAGACTTTTTTGACTCTATTTCATCAGCTGATATTCAATTTGATGATAAACAACAATCAGTACGATGCTTCGCTCATATTCTAAATCTTGTAGTACAAAGTATTTTTAATAATTTAGGAAGGAATTAGAAATAGTTGTTACTTTATTTATTTGTATTTTTTTTTGACAAATAAATGCATTTGGTGAAATTAATTTTTTTTAGTTATGTGCATTAATCAAAGGTATTGGAGGATTGAAAATACATCATAAAAAGTTGAAAATGTTGTATCCAATACATAATATAAGGATTTCAAAGCCAATTCTTGATGTTTCTACTTAGTGGAACTCCACCTATGAAATGTGTGCTCATGCATTAGTATTATGAATCATGCTAAACGCTATTTTTCGTACTGATTTGGATTTACGCCAATATGTACTTATTAAAGAAAATGAGAAAAAATTGAACTTCTTGTTTCAATTTTAGCACCATTTAAAGATCACGTGATATTTTTTACTTAGTAGCCACCTCTGTCTATGTATAGTGTGATTACTTTATCTAATTCCGATGGATTAATATAATATATAAATATGATCACTACCTCTGACCATGTATTCATGGTAAAAATCACGTGATAAATGGCATGCCCCTTAGTCAACTTTTTTTTTTTAAAAAAAAACTCTTTATATTTTGTTTAATTTAGCAATGATTGAAATATCAAAACAAGAATATCCAACTTTGTCAATAGTTATCCTCTCTATTATTTGTTGGTTAAAACACTTAATGAGGCTACAAAAAAGGAAAATATTTCACAATGGCTTGCTCACGAGTGTGAGACTGCAACCATGAAGCTTTTAAGATATTGTTAAAAATTAAATACAGATAACTCTCTCTAATCTGAACTGCCGGGACTGCTTTTTTTTACTATGTAAAAATTTGAAAAAGTTTAGTTTTCAAAAAGTTATATATGGCTTATCCAAACTTTATAATAAAATTTACAAATGTTCTAGAAGATTTTGTTTAGTTTAGAGAGAATTTAATAGTGTTTGGTTTAGAGAGGTTCGGATTAGAGAGAGGCGACTGTATACTAAATATTGCTACTGTAATATTAGATTTACGACTTAAATTTGGATATTTTGAAATTCTCAAATGGCAATCACAACTTATTAATCAAATTAAGGATATGTAAGTTGGTAGTACAAATTATATAATATATTATAAAAATTAACAACTAATATTATTTTTTTAGTATTACAAACAAATATAAAATGACTATGTACCTGTTTCTAATTAAAATGCGGCTTATATAACCAAAGAACTATCTAATATAATGGTACAAATGTACAAGCAATTATGTATAGAACAACAAAGTAAATTAAATACATATTTACTAGTACCACAAACAAATAGAAATATTAATATTTTAGAGTAGTGGTGAATAATGAACCATGTTATCCCAAATCTCACAAAATTTGCTTATGATATTTTTCTAATATCGGCAACAAGTATTCTGAGCAAACAAATGTTTAATATAAGTGGAGATATGATTACTGACAAGAGAAACCAGTTGGATTGTAAAACAGTTCGAGAAGCTATATGTTTGAGATCATAGTGAAGGGAACAAATATTTAAATATGTAATAAAATAGATTTTTTTTAAAACTAAATAAAATTTAAAATATTAGAGTTAAAAATTGCAGAATAAACAAATTAATTTTTTTGTATATATATATAATGCTTGAAATTTAGAGTTTGTGACCACAACCTGTTAGAATTTTGCAATTCATAATAACATTGAGTGCATTTTGCTTAGTAAATTTTTTAAAATGTATTGTTTTCATATGATAAGGTATATTTATACCGGTTCCAGTTTGGGTTAGATATCAAATATTCAGGTATGGGTTTATACTTGAACCCGGACCAGTTTTCTAGTTTGATTTCAGATTTTTGCTAAAACCTAGCCTGACCCAGCCCATAAGGAACACTAGGTTTAAAGTGTCCTATACTGTATAGTATAATAAATTTTGGTATAAATACCAGGTTATTATACTATATAATTAACCTTATATATAATATTTAGCAAGTGCATAAAAATTTGTCATATGATAGTTTATTTTTATGAAAATTTTATTTTGATTTCTATTGCCTAATATTGTTATACAAAAATATTATACTAATTATATAGTTATTATGCTATTTTTAGTATATAGATATGTTAAATAATAAAAAAACAAGAATAGGTTAGCTATACAACCAAAATTCACTAGATTAACCAAAATTTAGCACTGAAGCTATGCTAACATTAGGAAATAATATCTACCAAAGACATAGAACAAAAATTATTCAGATAGCTTTACTTAATATATATACTATGGTGCATCCTAGAACCAATATTACATGTCCAAAAGTGGCCAAATTTTAAAAAATTTATTATAAAAATTTTGTATTATATAAAAAATTAGCCAATTAAATTTTAGTATAATAAAAAATTTTTAAAAAATTTATATTAGTAGCCAAAATTTTAAAATATATTAAATAATTTGGCTAATAACTTTAGTTTAAGTAAACTAAAAAATTTGTTTCTGTAATAATATAATACAAAGCTTAAATAATTAATTTACAGAATTATTTTTTTTGTTATAATAATATTATTATTAGTTATAATTATTTTTATTTTATATAGTAATTAGAAATTATATGATGTTGGTTCTAGACTACATGTACTATACTATTTTATTAATAAAATTTAAGTTTTGAAAAATTATTAATTTTGGTCTATTTTGGTTCTAAAGTTGCTTAAAGCCAGGTACATCATACTTCTATCATTTATATTATAGGAAGATATTCATTCATATGATTGGTTAATTTAAATAAATCTACTTGTAATTTCTTATAATAATTAACCAATCAATTAATAATTTTAAAAAAATTTATTGTTCTAATACTATTAAAAAATAAATTAAAGCACTATACAAAGAAACTTACAAACTAATAAATACATATGAAAGAATTTACTATATATACTTAGAGAACAGATAGATATATATAAAGTAAATAAATCTTATATTTATTACTAACAAACTTCAACTTATTAAAGAATCTACAAACATAAACTAAACTCTAATTTATAGTTGATAAGCCTATATATACTACAGTCGGTATTACTTAAAGCCAACAACTTTTTATATATAGATACCAATTTTTTAGCTACAGTGTAATATGATTAACCAATAAAAATGCAAAAAATTTTAATATAAATTTAAATTTTATTAATAAATTTTAAAATTTTGTTTATAAATTTAAAATTTGTTATATTTTTTTATATATAAGTGCCAAATTTTTAAACTATATATAACTTTAAATTAATATAAGCTTCTTAAAATAAAAAATACTCGTATATTATAACAACTCTTTCCAACTATTCCTCGTACCAAATTTTCTATGAACTCAGACCTATGAAAACTATGCAGTTAATATATTTACATACAACAAAACTCTACCAAAGCTGCTGTCGGGTACAAAGTCTATTCACTGTATGTTCTGTGACTGAAATAGAGATGAAAAAGAACAGTAGACTCATAAGCGAGGCACCTTGGCGAGCTTTGGTTCTATTGAGCAAAGATGTAGCAGAGAAACTCTGGAGCTTTGTCAAGACCTATGGATATGAAAATAGAAGTAGAGACTTGGTTAGATATGTTATTCTGTACAGCGTAACTCTTACAACTCCTTTATTTTGGTACTTTTTTCCTGGACTGCTTTGGACATTTCGAAATTTTACAAAAAGTGGGCAATTCGGCGTACCTCCTCCAAAAGATCGGCAGTGTTTACTCCTTCCAAATCCAGACACGCCTACCGAAATGGAATCTCCCACGAGGATATTTGGGTTAATGCTTACCAAATAAACAATGACTGGTGTAATAGAGATCGGAGGGATCACGTGTAGAAATTTCTAGATGTTAGACATTTTTTTTTCTTTTCCTCTTTCTAGAATACATATAGTGTTAGATTAGATTTCTTCTATACAACACTATATAATTTTTAAAGCCTAGCACAGGCAAAAATAGTGTCGTCATGGTCGTCTTTTTTTTGGCCTTTTTCTCCTTTTCTCTGTTTTTATATTTTTTTTCGTGTATCCCCTTTTCTTTTATTTCTTGTTATGTTTTTTTCATTTCATTAGTTTAGTACTCTCCTTTTTTTTTATCCTTTTTACTTTTCTTTCTATTTTGTTGGTAGTTCTTCTACCTAGGAGGCTAGGAGAAGAAGGTTGGGAAAGAAGATGGTCATGACGGGCTGGTAAATCAGGTCGGTAATTCGGGGCGGATCGGTTTGAGGTAGATCGATGCAAACCGATGAGGCTAAATTACCCTTGGCAGGTCGCACATAGGTGCTCGAGTATTTAGGTACTGTATAGTAACCGGGTGAGCCACTCTTCGATTCAAATACCAAATGGTGGATGTAAAAAATTTTCTTTTATCATCAATAAAGCATTGAAGCGTGACATGATCGTCAAGTTCAAAAAATAAAAAATAAAAAAAAATAAAAGATACTAAAAATTTTATTTGTAGATTTGATAGTTTAATTAAAAAGCTATTAAATTTATAAAAACTTTTTTTTAGATTATTTTATTTTAAAAAAATTATAGAAGTTTAAAAATTTCATAGTTAAAAGTTGATGGCTTTTCATGGTAGCAACTATACAAAAACTAACTAAATCTAACTATTAAATCTTGAGTCTTTTATTATTAAGAAGCCTGAACCTATTCAATTTAAATAGTTAGTAATAAGAAAATATTTAAATTTAATGTAATAAAGTAGTTTTGAACAGAACCGTTTTTACAGTTAATCTTCTTCAAACCAGTATGCATAGTAAATAGGTTTTGTATCAAATTTGTGAGAATATCAGATTTAAAAAATATCAAATGAAAAATCAATACAGATTAACAATAAGATTTTAGTATTTAATATACAAACTATGTGCCAGATTATATGATTTTGTATATATCAATCATTATGTAACATTTGTATTGTAAATTAACATTATATTATGTGAAAATAGTAAGTTTTGTACAATTTGATTGAATATATTTATGTGATACTATTAGAAACTTAAATATAAAAACTACCAGATATTAGAAAAAATAGGTTATCGGGTATCAATTATAGAACAGTTATAGTAGATCAATTTTTAACCAATTATAGCAGGTTATCAGTTTTGACAGGATTAGTTTAGAAAAGTTGACTATAGTTATCTTTTTAATAATATAATTACATATAGCCATTAGGCAGTGATGTACATTGGACAAAATTGGACGCTTGGACACCTTTGGATTGGATGTCCAATCCAAGCATCCAATCGTGATTCTTGGACCTAAATCTTTGGACCCTGCTCTAATCCATAAATTTGATTGGTTGAAATTAAATAATACTAGTGCAGTAGTTTGTCTATTAAATGTAATACAAATATTGCCCAATCATATGTGACGAAAGTCATGTGATGTCCAAAGTCCAATTGGACATTGGACATATAGTAAAGTCCAAATCCAAACATCCAACATCCAATTTTTGTTGTTGGACCATTGGACATGACATCACTGCCAATAGGTACTAGTATATTTTGTTTTCTATATAAAGTAAGTTAAGGGCGCCTACTTTTATCACCTGATTTCAGTTTATTAGTAGCCCTTACCCCCCCAGATATGAAAATTATCATGTGTTATATATAATTTCCAAAATTTTTGACCCACCTCTAGAAAATCAGGTGATAAAAGTAGGCTCCCTAAGAGTAAAATAATTTAAAGATTATTTCAAATAGTGAATATTATATTAGTTTAAAATTAGAAATAGTTTTTGTAATAATTTTTTGTTATAGTTGCTATTATGAAAAACCATTAATTTTTAACTATAAAATTTTTAAACTTTTATAATTTTTTTAACTAAAAAAAGTTTTTATAAATTTAATAGCTTTTTGATTAAATTATC
The DNA here is from genome assembly GCA_003550325.1 of Gigaspora rosea. NCBI lineage: Eukaryota > Fungi > Glomeromycota > Glomeromycetes > Diversisporales > Gigasporaceae > Gigaspora > Gigaspora rosea. Next base: position 90,302 of record QKWP01000052.1, on the reverse strand, counting down.
AAATCTACAAATAAAATTTTTAGTATCTCTTAGGGGTATATCATTAGTTTTGAACTAATTGCACCTTTGGATAGTAATTAGGAAAAGGCAGAGCATTTCTACAATTTTTTAAAGCCTTTTTATAAAAGTAAGTAATGTGAATTAAATTAGCTCAAGTATTTTAATATAAGTACAAATCAAATAATACTATATTTTAATTAGTCACCAATACTATATCAGAAAGTACCTACTCTATAGCAAATATTTTTCTCCCTAAATTGTTAAGAATTAGAGTGCACCTTGAACAAAATGCTGCTAATATTGATTCCTTTCTTTTCAAATAGTAAACTTAATACAAAACAAATTTAATAAGTACTAGGCAAATACAATAGAAATGCACTGCATTGCCTCAATACTAGATCCCCATTACAAGATGATGTTTTTAATCTATATGTATAATTATAAAATAAACCTTTTATATATTAAAACTAAAAAAAAGTTAGCTTTAATTAAATTAAAATAAATATTATTTTTTTTGAATCTAATCTAGTAATGCAGTAGATTTGTCCCAATTCAATGAAGTTCCAATAGATTTTTTTAAATGAAAAGTTACGGTATGATATAACTTTTTATTAAAGAATTTGCTATATTTCAAAAATTCATTGGAACGATTCTACTGTATTACTAGTCTAATTAAAAAAATTAGACAAATATTAACTGCCTTTGATAATATTATATGATTTTGTAAACATGTCCATGAAATTATATAATAATTTAAATATATGTCGGTTGTTAACTTTTATTGATTATTTACTATCATAAAGTTATGACTATCTTTAATTCAACTTATAGACAGTATACAGCTGATGATACTGTAGCATTAGATAATTCTTCAAATATTCAGGATGAAGAAATGCGAGATTTTTATGCCTTTCTTGATAATAAAGCTAATACTAAATCAAATTTAAATAAACTTAAACAATATTTTGCTAATTCACTTTTTTCTCATCCTCGTTTAGAGATATTTGATGTTTTAGCTTAGCAGAAAACAAATGCACCAAAATATTCTACTGTATTTTTAATAGCACAAGTTATTCATGCAATTCCGTTGATATCTATGGCATTTAAATCTGTTAAATCTGTAAGCAGACTTTAAAGTTCAATTTGCTATCTATATTTTTAATAACAAACTAATCTAAATTTTATATTTAGGTATTTAGTATAGCTAAAAAAAATTATTAATGATTATCAGTCAAATTTTATTTCAGAATCAGCTAAAATGCTAATATACAGCTAAGATTGGTCAAATAGCATAAATGAATAGGACAGGAATTAAACCTGTAATTGTTTTTCCTTTAGTCTTTTTTTTAGTATTTTTTGTCATATATATATTTTTTTGCTAGCTTTATTTCACTAATACTTTTGCTTCACATGATATCTCTCTTTACTTAATATTTAGAGATAAATACTTTTTAGCAAAGTCTTAGACAACTTTGTTTTATTTTTGATACAAATCTATTTGCTTTAAAATAAAAATAAACAGTATGCTAATATAAAAGTTTCAAGTATATTATTTATTCTGATCTGTTGTATTCCAGAATGGAGAAGTTTGGCTGTTCTAATTTCAGAATTGGGCTATCTGACTTTGGAATTCTTAAACAGGAAACCAGTTTAAAAACTATGATTAAACTAATATGCTAATTCTAACCTTACTCTTACTAATTCTCAAACTGGATACCCTGTTCAAAAATTCTAAAAGTTAGTAAATTTGACATTGCAGGTTAGAATCAAGCTAACACAGTCCAATAATTTATGTATATATAATTTCAAATCTATATAATACTTATATTAAATAATAAAAAGAAACAGATATATTATATCCTAGATTGGAATTTGTGCAATTTGTAATTCAGCTGTTCTAATTCAGAATTGGGTTAAGGCCGTGACAGATATTACATAATATCCATTTACTATGAGGGTACCCCCCATGTAAGACGATTCTGATTGGTCAATATTAAAAAAATTTTTGAAGAATGGTGAAATGTGGTGTTCTTCCATATAAATTTTTTTCTTACTAAGTTAACGATATATGTCCACTAATTGAAAGTTGTAGAGCTTATCAAGACGCATCTAACGATGGTTAGATCATCCAAATTGGCCCAGTGGATGGCGAGATATTATCGAAAATGATTGGCCGACTATATAAAATCCCATGACAGATTACTAGGGTTCAGAGCACAGGGGCATGGGGCATGCTCTTGAGGGCATGCCCATAGGGCATGCCTATGAGCATACCATATGGCCAAAAGGCATGCCCATACTTAACCCCAACCTAACCCTAACCTATAGAAACTTTAATACACCAAAAATATAATAGTCTAAAACTTCTAATCTAATGTCCAATTCAATATCATGATTGGATTATATGTTGAGCTTTAAAATGTGAATTTTATATATCATATGATTTTGTGCGAAATATAATATACAGTAGAATAAAGTTTTGATCTCAAAAATTATAGATATACATAGTGGCTCTTGATATGATATAGTACCTTAGGCACATAATGATAAATTTTTTAAAATCTGCAGTTTTATTAATAAATCCATTATATCAAGTAGTATTTATTATGATATGAAATTGAATCTTGATCCATTATATTAAGATTTTACTTAGCCTCTGTTATATCAAGAGCTACTATATAATAATAGGGTTTCAAACCGGTTTGAAAATTTCTACCCGTGACCCGTCGGGTCAACCGTCTTTTCCAACCGGGTACCCGAAACTAAAACGGGTCACCCGAATATAATCGGGTAACCCGGGTGAATTCGGATGACCCAAATGAATTCGGGTGACCCGTATAAATAACTAATTACCTGAGGATATAATCGTTTAACCCATATAAAATATGAAGGGTAACTATTTGGTCGAAAAGTATCTGAAATTAGAACGACAAAAGACGATGGCAAGAAAAGGTAAGTAAATTAGGAAAAAAAATAAGATAAATAAATAAATAAATAAAATCAAGACTCACCTCATTTCTTTTTTTCTGTAGATTCGGAATTGGAGCAGTAAACCACCAGAATCAAAGGCAAGGTAAATAAATTATAAGATAGATAAATGAATAAATAATTTAGGAAAAAAAATAAGAACTCACTTTCAAATTCTTCTTTTATAGGTCCGGAATCAGAATGACGAATGATGATGAAGAGGTAAGTAAATTATGAAAATAAATAAATAAAATGAAGACTCCCCTTATTTCTTTCTTTTGTAGGTCAAATCGAAACGATGAGTGATAACCGGAATCAAGGAGACTCACCTCTCAAATTCTTCTTTTTGTTAAGACCGGAATTGAAACGACGAATGGTAACGGCAAGAATAGGTAGGTTAATTACGAATAAACAAATAAATAAATAAAGTGAAAACTCGCCTTATTTCTTTCTTTTGTAAGTCCAGAATTGTAACGATAAACGACTACTAAAATAGAGAATTAAGGTAGGGATTGGAACCATAGGTTTAGAATTTTATACGATTAATCGCGATTAATCGTATAAAATTTTAAAACGATTGAGCGAATAATTTAACGGTTTTTAATCGTTTATTAAAACCTTTACTCGTTTAACCGTATAAAATAAATAAACGATTAATCGCGGTTAAACGAATAACAGTCCCAATCCCTAGAAAAAAGTGATTATCTTAAAAGTGACGGACTTTGAAAGTATCATATTTCCGTATACAACCAGAAATGTATGTATGAGTCTATAAAATTTATATTAGTCCCTGATCTTAAATTATCTTAATCGATACGTATCGATATATCAATCGAATTTACCAACCGGGCCACCCATTGTAAAATGGGCCACCCGCTTATTATCGTGTTACCCGTTGTAAAACGGGTCACCCGTTTATTATCGTGTTACCCGTTGTAAAACGGGTCACCTGGTTTGTCAAAAAAATAATCCGGTTGGCAAATTTTACGGTTCGGGTCATCGGGTACACGGTTACCCGGGTTATAGTTTGGATCCCTATATAATAATACTTTATAAAGCAAAATTGAATAAAAAAAAGAATTCTATTAATGCAAATTCTGTGATTTATGTTATATAATTGGCTAATAATGGTTGTAATTACGTGAACTTAAATGGGTATGCCCTTTGGGCATGCCTTGACCTAATGGCATGCCCATATGGGCATGCCAAATTTTTTACCCATGCCTTGAACCCTACAAATTACATATGAAAATCACTATAGGCGAAATGTGGCGTTCTTCCATCTAAAACTTTTTTTCTTACTAAGTTAATGATACATGTCCACTAATTGAAAGTTGTAACTCGTCAAGATGCATCTAACGGTGATTAGACACCATCCAAATTGGCCCAGTGGATAGCGAGATCTTGTCAAAAAATGATTGGCCGACTATATAAAATCATACTAAAATCTCTATATAAACAAACATAGATTTTATATAATTGGCCAATCGTTTTTCGACGATATCTCGCTATCCACTAGGCCGATTTGGATGATCTAACCACCATTAGATGCGTCTTGACAAGCTCTACAACTTATAATTAGTGGACATGTATCGTTAACTTAGTAAAAAAAAGTTTTAGATGAAAGAACGCCAAATTTCGCCTATAGTGATTTTTATATGTAATCTGTATCATGGGATTTTATATAGTCGGCAAATCGATTTTTAATGATATCCCGCCATTCACTGGGCCGATTTGGATGATCTAACTACTGTTAGATGCATCTCAACGAGCTCTACAACTTTCAATTAGTGGACATGTATCGTTAACTTAGTAAAAAAAATAATTTTAGATGGAAGAACGCCACATTTCGCCACTCTCCAGTTGACAGGTGGATTATCAATTAATAAAATATAAAAATTTGGCATTATGCAAAATTTTACTAATGAAATATACCTTTGGCTACTAAATAAACTTTCTTAGTACTCAAAAATACATCATTTTAGTAAATAATTATATTTTAAATAAGTTTAATTAGTGCTAAAAATTATAATATATTAGTAATATATTATATTATATATATAATTATATATTATATATGTGTAACATAAGACTTTGGCTTACCCCCTCCCCCCTATGATATTACGTAATATTTGTCATGGCCCTTATTGGATTTGGGTTTAAATTTTCAAACCTATAATAAATTTGAACAAGGTTGGACCGGGTTTACAAAATAATTAGCTCTAGCCTGACCTGAACCTAGAACTTTTTATCGAACTGAACTTGAACTTCAGATTTGTAAAATATTTTCAGATTTGGGTTTGAACTTGGAGATACCCAACCTAACCTGTCCCAATACGGACTCTATGGGCTATAATAACTTTTGTAAGATTATGTATATATAATTCACTAATGATATTCTTTAAATAAAAAAAATTTTAAAAACTTTATACTGTACTATATTTTTAAAATAATTAAGTTTAAGTAAAATTTTAAATTTTTATATTTAATTCATTTTTCAAATTTTAATATAAATTTAATAATAAACTAAAGCTATTAAATATAGAGAATGGATAACTAATGTCATGTACTAGTATAATTTCTTGAAATTTTTGTTAAAATTTGTATTGAAGCCTGTTTAGTATTAGGATTAGTGTTTAAAGTTAAAACCAATATATAGGTAAAATTGACTTTCCGATATTTTTTATTAATGGTCCAAGATAGATTTAGACCACCATTTTTATGTTTTTGTGTTTTTTTTTTGTTTTTGACTTCTTTGGAATAATTTGTATAAACAAAATAACATGCCTCCAGTTGGTTAATTTATACAAAAATGTTACGTAGATTAGGGGTCTTAGCTGGGTCGGGTCTGACCCAACCCGACCCGGGTCAGACCCAACCCGGGTTGGGTTGGATCAGATCAAACCCGGGTCAGGTCTGACTCGGGTCTGAAAAAACCCGGATTGGGTCAAACTCGGGTCAGAAAAAACCCAGGTCGGGTCAGACCCGGGTTAATGATGGGTGACGCATGACGAAACCATTTTCATTGCAAAAATAAATAACTAGTGTTAGGGCCCGGGCATTGCCGTGGGCTAGTGGTTTTAATTTTTTTTTATTAAAGCTCAAAATAGATTAAATGAACCCGATCTTGGTTCAAATGAACCCGATCTTGGTTCAATTGAACCCGATCTTGGTTCATTTGAACCCGATCTTGGTTCAAATGAACCCGATCTTGGTTCTTGAACCCGATCTTGGTTCATTTGAACCCGATCTTGGTTCAAATGAACCCGATCTTGGTTCTTGAACCCGATCTTGGTTCATTTGAACCCTATATTGGGTCAAATGACTCGATCCTAGGCCATGAACCCGATTTTGGTTCATTTGAACCCGATCTTGGTTCATTTGAACCCGATCTTGGTTCATTTGAACCCGATCTTGGGTCAAATAACCCGATCCTGGTTCCTTGGTTCATTTGAACCCGATTTTGGTTCAAAAACCCAGTTGTGGTTCAAATGTAACCCGATTTTGCTTCAAAAAGACCTGACTTGTGTTCATAACAAAAAAGTTACAAACAAAATTTGTGTAACATTCATGCATATTCGTGTTACACGGATTACTAAATTAATAAACTTTATCACAGATCATATTATAATAGTAAATAGGACGATCCTACTCATAACAGGCTGTTATACACTTTATCTACTTGTAGAAGCTCTATTTCTAACTCGAGATTTTACTAAGGCAACACGTATTGGGCTCTTAACAAAAAATGATTTTCTCGCAATTCTGTATAATTTTTGATATTTTTTTAATTTAAATTTTATATTAGTAATATTAATATAGCTATATAACTATTTGCTATATAACTATTATATAAAAAGATTATTTGCTATATAACTATTATATAAAAAGATTATTTGCTATATAACTATTATATAAAAAGATTATTAAAAAAAAAAGCATGACATAATCTCAAATAGTGACGGAGAACCGCGCCTTAGATGTAGTAGACTAGTGTTAGGGCCCGGGCGTTGCCGCGGGCTAGTGGTTTTAATTTTTTTTTATTAAGGCTCAAAATAGGTTAAATGACCCCGATCTTGGTTCAAATGAACCCGATCTTGGTTCAATTGAACCCGATCTTGGTTCATTTGAACCCGATCTTGGTTCAAATGAACCCGATCTTGGTTCTTGAACCCGATCTTGGTTCATTTGAACCCGATATTGGGTCAAATGACTCGATCCTAGGTCATGAACCCGATTTTGGTTCATTTGAACCCGATCTTGGTTCAAATAACCCCGATCTTGGTTCATGAACCCGATCTTGGTTCATTTGAACCCGATCTTGGGTCAAATGACCCGATCCTGGTTCCTGAACCCGATTTTGGTTCATTTGAACCCGATCTTGGTTCAAAAACCCAGTTGTGGTTCAAATGTAACCCGATTTTGCTTCAAAAAGACCCGACTTGTGTTCATAACAAAAAAGTTACAAACAAAATTTGTGTAACATTCATGCATATTCGTGTTACACAGATTACTAAATTAATAAACTTTATCACAGATCATATTATAATAGTAAATAGGACGATCCTACTCATAACAGGCTGTTATACACTTTATCTACTTGTAGAAGCTCTATTTCTAACTCGAGATTTTACTAAGGCAACACGTATTGGGCTCTTAACAAAAAATGATTTTCTCGCAATTCTGTATAATTTTTAATATTTTTTAATTTAAATTTTATATTAGTAATATTAATATAGCTATATAACTATTTGCTATATAACTATTATATAAAAAGATTATTTGCTATATAACTATTATATAAAAAGATTATTTGCTATATAACTATTATATAAAAAGATTATTAAAAAAAAAAGCATGACATAATCTCAAATAGTGACGCAGAACTGCGCCTTAGATGTAGTAGATTAATGTTAGGGCCCGGGCGTTGCCGCGGGCTAGTGGTTTTAATTTTTTTTTATTAAGGCTCAAAATAGGTTAAATGAACCCGATCTTGGTTCAAATGAACCCGATCTTGGTTCAATTGAACCCGATCTTGGTTCATTTGAACCCGATCTTGGTTCAAATGAACCCGATCTTGGTTCTTGAACCCGATCTTGGTTCATTTGAACCCGATATTGGGTCAAATAACCCGATCCTGGTTCCTGAACCCGATTTTGGTTCATTTGAACCCGATCTTGGTTCAAAAACCCAGTTGTGGTTCAAATGTAACCCGATTTTGCTTCAAAAAGACCCGACTTGTGTTCATAACAAAAAAGTTACAAACAAAATTTGTGTAACATTCATGCATATTCGTGTTACACAGATTACTAAATTAATAAACTTTATCACAGATCATATTATAATAGTAAATAGGACGATCCTACTCATAACAGGCTGTTATACACTTTATCTACTTGTAGAAGCTCTATTTCTAACTCGAGATTTTACTAAGGCAACACGTATTGGGCTCTTAACAAAAAATGATTTTCTCGCAATTCTGTATAATTTTTAATATTTTTTAATTTAAATTTTATATTAGTAATATTAATATAGCTATATAACTATTTGCTATATAACTATTATATAAAAAGATTATTTGCTATATAACTATTATATAAAAAGATTATTTGCTATATAACTATTATATAAAAAGATTATTAGCTATATAACTATTATATAAAAAGATTATTTGCTATATAACTATTATATAAAAAGATTATTAAAAAAAAAAGCATGACATAATCTCAAATAGTGACGCAGAACTGCGCCTTAGATGTAGTAGATTAGTGTTAGGGCCCGGGCGTTGCCGCGGGCTAGTGGTTTTAATTTTTTTTTATTAAGGCTCAAAATAGGTTAAATGAACCCGATCTTGGTTCAAATGAACCCGATCTTGGTTCAATTGAACCCGATCTTGGTTCATTTGAACCCGATCTTGGTTCAAATGAACCCGATCTTGGTTCTTGAACCCGATCTTGGTTCATTTGAACCCGATATTGGGTCAAATAACTCGATCCTAGGTCATGAACCCGATTTTGGTTCATTTGAACCCGATCTTGGTTCATTTGAACCCGATCTTGGTTCAAATGAACCCGATCTTGGTTCTTGAACCCGATCTTGGTTCATTTGAACCCGATATTGGGTCAAATGACTCGATCCTAGGTCATGAACCCGATTTTGGTTCATTTGAACCCGATCTTGGTTCATTTGAACCCGATCTTGGTTCAAATGAACCCGATCTTGGTTCTTGAACCCGATCTTGGTTCATTTGAACCCGATATTGGGTCAAATGACTCGATCCTAGGTCATGAACCCGATTTTGGTTCATTTGAACCCGATCTTGGTTCATTTGAACCCGATCTTGGTTCAAATGAACCCGATCTTGGTTCTTGAACCCGATCTTGGTTCATTTGAACCCGATATTGGGTCAAATAACTCGATCCTAGGTCATGAACCCGATTTTGGTTCATTTGAACCCGATCTTGGTTCATTTGAACCCGATCTTGGTTCAAATGAACCCGATCTTGGTTCTTGAACCCGATCTTGGTTCATTTGAACCCGATATTGGGTCAAATAACCCGATCCTGGTTCCTGAACCCGATTTTGGTTCATTTGAACCCGATCTTGGTTCAAAAACCCAGTTGTGGTTCAAATGTAACCCGATTTTGCTTCAAAAAGACCCGACTTGTGTTCATAACAAAAAAGTTACAAACAAAATTTGTGTAACATTCATGCATATTCGTGTTACACAGATTACTAAATTAATAAACTTTATCACAGATCATATTATAATAGTAAATAGGACGATCCTACTCATAACAGGCTGTTATACACTTTATCTACTTGTAGAAGCTCTATTTCTAACTCGAGATTTTACTAAGACAACACATATTGGGCTCTTAACAAAAAATGATTTTCTCGCAATTCTGTATAATTTTTAATATTTTTTTAATTTAATTGCAAATCCGTTAGCCAATGAGTGAAAATGATTGACATCAAATAAGAAATCACATCGCGCATTTAATTATACAAATATTCACGGTTGTAAATGTCAAAACCAATTCTAATAAAATAATAAAACCATAAAAAATATGTTTTGTAATAGTGTTTTATTGCTTGCGGAAGGCTTAATACGTCCCGAACTGCACTACGGTCCTTATGCCCATGATTGGTGGTCATCTCGACCATCTAATGATAAAGACGTTTCAGTTTTTGTTCCATATCGACTATATATGCATGTTAGTTTTGTTCTTAACCAGCGACAATTTTTTATTAGGGTAGTTAAAAGTGAAGAAAACCCATTGCAGCCTGGATTTATTTGTGTTAGTGGTAGTGAAACTAGTAAGGTTTGTTTGCCCCCTTCCCAAGCCGTTAACAGCGTGTATCACGTGATATTTGGAAAGAAAACCGCATATTCTGGACCCGCCATTCTTGGGTTAAATGACAAGAATATAGTACAAAAATTACTCAATGGAGTAAGATTTAGACCAATTTTTATAAAAATTGGAAATTTTATTGTTGCAGTATCAGAAATCGGAAATAAAAGGTTTACATCATCAATACTAACAAAAAAAGGTCAGAGAACTTTAGCTTTACAAAGAATGATCAATGATATATTTACTCTCGACTTTTATAAAGAGGATCAAATATTATGGCATTATGAGGATAAGTCAGCTGATAGTGTATGGGCTCAAGCGGGAGTTACTATGCATTTGGATGGTGCAACACTTTACAGTTTTAACCACCTCTTGATTCAACATGCAATTCAAGAAAATTTCGAAGATTCAACCAATTCTGATCTAACTTGTACTTCAAAGGATTGGAATGATTCTTATAAAATGGATGTTATATTCAACCATCAAATAAAAACACGAAGAATTGCAACTAACAATTTAGCTAATTGGCAAAATTTGTTTATTACCTGGTTACGCCAAGAAAATTCCATAATTGAATTTCGTAATGCACTAAAAATAATTTATCCATCTACTTACGAATTAAATGAAGCAGAATTTCGTGCTTGGAGAGCAATGTTACGAGCATGTGGGTGCACTGATATAACGCCATATCCTAAATCTAGTGATAAAAAAGAATTTTGGAGTCGATCAGATAACCCGACTGCTGACAAAGCTAATTTGAGAATGCTTTATAAACTTGGATGCTTACAAACTGATTTAGAAAATTTTGAGGAATCGGATAACATTGTTACGAATAATGAATATGAAGATATTTTTTGGAATTGCTTTCGAAGTGCCTTGATATCTAATAAACGTGGGGGGAATGGAAAAACACAAATATTATCTATCATAGCAAATCAATTCGAATTTTTACAATTGCATAAAAAACTTCAGGTTAGGTTAGAAATTAGAATTATAAATTACAATCAAATCTCTTTAAATTCAACCTTCCTAAATGCAACCTTCAATTCTGGCCCTTATAAAATGCATTTAGGAAGGTTCGATTATACTAACAAATCACTTACAATATCATAATTAGGTAAGTATAAATGCAATAAATTTGGCACGAAAACATTCTCGGTTATACGGACCTGGCGCACCACAAATTAAAGGACCAAAAAAACATATTGAAAGAATGGCTGAAATAAAGGAAAACCAATTTCTAGCATTCTTTCAAGATAAAAATAATGTTGCACAAAGTTCTTATCGAATTGACGCAAAAACTGGAATTCCTATCATATATATGCAAGATCAAAAACAAGCTCTATGGACAAAATTCAATGAAGAGTATCCAAATGGAATGCGTCGAACTTCTTTTATGTCTAGATTAGCAGACTGTAGTCATATTCGATATCGTGAAGATTTGGGAGGACTCTGCATTATCTGTAATGAATACGGGTTTGAAGTTTTTGAAAGTTTGTTAGCTCTCGTACGACAAGTATTTACATCAAAAGAAACGTTGGTAAGTTATAAAAAAAAACTCAAAGAATAATAAATAAAAAATAAATATATAAATAAATAATAAATAAAAAAAAACAATATAATAAAAAATAAAATAAAAATGAGTTGTATCAACTCATCTAATTCTAACTAAACGAATAAATTATTGATATATAAAAGGATCCTATTATATCACGGATTGAAAACTTACGTCGACAATTAAAAAGAACCTTTGAACGCCATTTAAAAGTTGAATTAGATGGAAGAACATTACATAATGACTGCATCGATCACTGTTTGCCGTTTGCTTTTGGAGAATGTTCGAATACACATAATTTGCGCTGTCAAGATTGTTCAGAATTTTCGAATTTTTTTTATTTTATAAAAAATCATATTAGTGATAAATATCATTCCCAATTATTAGAAATGCAAGAAAAACTAAAATACTTTCTTGCACACCATGCCCGAAAACATTATTTGAATTCACAATACAAATCGTCATTAGCAAGCCTCGATTCGGATGGTGCTATTATGATTGCAGATTATAAGATGCGAATTCTTCCAAAAACTGCACGAGAAACTAAACAAGAGTTTTTTGGTAAAAGAGGCTGGACATTACATACGATACTGGTAATAACTAAAGAGGATAATAGTGTAGAGGATGATAGTGTAGAGAATGATAATATAGAGGGTGATAGTATAGAGGATGATAGTGTAGGTTTAAACGTTAGTGCTTACGACCACTGGTCCACAGATACGAAACAAGATGCTTGGTTTACAGCATCTTGTTTCGAAGCTGTGTTTAACAATATTGAAAAAAAACCAAAATGGATAAAAATAATTTCAGACAATGGGCCGCATTACCATAATAGTGAGTTAATGACAATTGTGGCCCATTGGTTTGATTGGTATAATATCGAAGTTCGTGAATGGTTATTCTTGGAGCCCGGCGAAGCAAAGACAACTGTTGACTCACATCACGCTGCAGTAAGTTTTTATTTATTTACAAAAATAAGAATAAATTATAATAAATAATAATACATACATTTTATTTTCAAGATATCTCATGCTATTAAACGATACATTCGTGTTGGATATGAAGTAATAGAGGGATCCAATATTGTGGATGCTGCACATAATTTAGCAGGCACACACTTGGCAAATATTGAACCTAATCGAAATCAAGAAAAAACTGAAAATTTAGTTGTTGAAAATAAAAGAAAAAAAAAAGCACGTGTAGAAACTATTACCGGAATTTCTAAGCATAATTACTGGCAATGGCCAATTGCAGGTCCATTTGCAGGTTATATTGTGGCAAGTCCCTTGCCTCACTTCGGAACTCCAGCACATTTTTCTCCTGTTGCAATTACTAGCTTGTGCAATGAAAAACTTCATCGTCCAGAACCAAAAGTCTCAACACATACTGAACCACAATCAAAGTGGACGATGGCTTTACCAAAACCTCAAGGTGAGAAAAATATAATATGTATAACTTACATCAATATTTATGCAAATTATGTATACAGCGGGCCAAACCGTAATGGAATTAGACAATATAGCAATAATAGGTAATGAAACCATCTTTTGTTATATAAAATAATTTTTATTATCTAAATAAATCTAAGACACAAAAATAATTCTATAGATACAAGAGATGAAGATATGGAGAGTAAGTATTATTGCTAATAAATTTATCATTCTCTCATTAAGCAACAAATCTTAAAAATATAGAAGAAGGTTCTTGCATAGAGAACACACCATATATTGGCTTTCCTTGGAATAAAGGATGGGCATTGCGTGAAAATTTAGCATATGGTAATCGAGGTGGAGGTAAACGAATGTCAGATACGGTTAAAAAAATGCTTGAACAAATGTTCTTGCAAGGAAATATTCACGCTAAAGACCGGATGACAGCTACTGATATGTATAATAGATTGAAAGAATTTGCAAATAATGGTGAGTTGGAGCAAGACGAAGTGCCAAAAGTTTCAACAATCCAGGGATGGATATCACGATACCATAAAATGTTTTTGGAGCAGGCCACAAGAACTGCGTTAGACCCTAATTTGGATAATGGGTAGTATGTAATCATAAAGACGGGTAGTATACAGTAGTTCGACCAAATAAAGTTCAGCTCCAAAAAGCTAAGATAAAAAAAGTTACGAACGAATTAGTTTGAACAAAGAAAAAAAATTATTTGATCTGAAAAAACAAAAAACTAAGTGAATATAAATAAATTCGATTGAAGTCAAACATAAAAAAGGACAACGACAAGAAGGTATATGAATGTTTTATAAAACTTAAAAAGGTCAGTACCTTGTGAATTTGCCCACTTAAACTTGCGATCTATGCGAATCAACACCTATTTTTGGTCCAGAAATGCCACTTCACGTTAAAGTAAACTTTTTATCGATTGATCGCTACGTCTTAAAACTTGTCCACATTATTACTCACGATCTATTGCATTATAATATGTGAAATGATTTTTATATTAGTAATCGTAAAGTCACGTTGGCTTTGAACTAAAAAAATTATTTGATATTAATTAGTAATGATCTGCGTCATCATTTATTAATAAATTGATTCTCATTCGGAAACGGATTTTCAATTAAATTTTATATTAGTAATATTAATATAGCTATATAACTATTTGCTATATAACTATTATATAAAAAGATTATTATATAAAAAGATTATTATTATATAAAAAGATTATTATATAAAAAGATTATTATATAAAAAGATTATTTGCTATATAACTATTATATAAAAAGATTATTAAAAAAAAAAGCATGACATAATCTCAAATAGTGACGCAGAATCGTGCCTTAGATGTAGTAGATAGTGACAGACAATTGCGCTTTAGTAGTATAGATTAATTAATTAATTTATTATAAAAAAAGTATTCGTACGTACATACAATTTTTACAGGCAAAATTCTCGTGATCTAGTGATCGGATCTGCATCATTTTGTAGCGATCACAAATTGGAATTTTGGGTTTCTCATTATGGTAGCAGTCGCACTAAAACCAGGAACGTACTAAGTATGATACTACAGATCGTTTTTGAAAATTAATATATTTTTATTTTAATTATTGCAGTTGATACTAACTTGAGGCCATTATAAAATAAGTATGATCATATGAAATTCTAATAAGTGTATTAATTAGCTTTTTTAAGTAAAAAATAAAAAAATTACTATTTAAATTAAAAACATATAAGTGTAAAGTTTTATTATTGTTCATACTGTATATACGTATATAAAATATATACACTTTATTATTCGATAATTTATTGTATATAAATTTTTCCAAAATAAAAGTAAAGATCTTGCACGTAATCTATATACATTAGTCAAATGGAAAAGTAAAAAGTTTTATTAAATAACCTAAAAAAAAATTTATAATTATATAATTTTAATACAATATACAGTAGATAGAGATAAATATTATATGTCGGGATGAAACTGTGCAGCTAGCTAGTAAAACCCGCTTTGATCATAGGGTTTGGGTAAATCTACGTTAGCATAGTGTGTTTTATATGTTAATGTGAATTTCACCCTTATGTGATCTGCATAGTGGATTTTACTAGCTAGCTGCGCGGGTTTCACCCTGTCATAATATTATTAATAGAAAATGATTAACTAGAGAATAAATGAACTAACTTAAAATTATATATTTAGTTAATGATTTAATACAGTATACAGTATATAGAAAATGATCATTTATATGCTTAACACCTAAAAAAATTACATCTTTAATAAATATATAAGTTAATTATTTTAAATATAGAAAAAATGGGATATAATGATTATACTTACTTAAAAAAAATAAAAGAATAATTAATTTATAATAATAATTTAATTTAAATTAATAACGTAACATGTTACAAAAAAAATGATTTTTTCATTTCAATAATGATATGGAAACACAGATTATTAGAATATTCTAAAAATAATAAAGGCTGTGCATTGAGGCTAGTAAAATGAGTAACTACGATATATAGCAATATTAAAAAAATTTTACTAAATACGTACGTAATTAATTTTGATTTGAGAATGTCAATTATTTTTTTTTATTTTTTTTTTTATTTTGTTTTTTATTTTTAAATTATTTTATTTTAACCGCGAAATAACACACAGAGTTATTTAGAATTTCAGCCTTAATTTAGGTTGAAATTCGAAACCACACCCCTTGCGTTATTCATAGTTATGCAATATTTTATTTTTTTTTAATATTTACCGGGAGACATCAAAGGGGAACAGGGACATTTTACTTATTTGCGAGGGTAATACAACCCAAAAAAGAAAATCTGATTTTGTAAAACTTTAGGGTTAGAGTCTTAAGGTTAGAGGCTATAAAATTAGAGTAATGTTTAATATAAGTAAAATTTCATTCCTGTTATTTTTAATTAGTGTACCAAGATCGATTTAAACATTAGTTTTTGCGTATTTTCGCTTTTTTCTTCTTTTATGCGTGTTCAAATTCTTCATCGGGCTGATCCTGAATAGTCAAAATTTGCACTCTCCGATTGACTATTTCCTCTCCAGGAGCTTGTATTATCTGCGCAAATAAGTAGATGCGGAAGAAGGAGGGTGATGGCCCAGGTTCAACCCGGGTTGGGTTGGGTTGGGTCAGACCCGGGTCAGGTTTGACATGAGGCGGGTCAGACCCGGGTTGGGTTTGGTATGAGGCGGGTCAGACCCAGGTTGGGTTTGATATGAGACGGGTCAGACCCGGGTCGGGTCTTGACCCAAGTGGGTCTGACCCGGGTCAGGCCCAAACCTGACCCAACCCGACCCATTAAGACCCCTAATGTGGATACATGGTTTTAAACCGCTTTACTTATTTGGCAAGTGGTACAAACCTAAAAAAGAAATTTAACGTAAAAAATAAACTAAGTTCGTGAAATTAAAAATTTAGGATTAGGGTAGAGTTAGGGTCTTAATGTTAAAAGCTATATAGGATTAGAGTGATATCTATTATATGTAAAATTTCATTCTCGTCATTTTTAATTAGTGCACCAAGACAGGTTTATATACTCGTTTTCTTGTATTTTCTCTTTTTACAGTTTTTTTTGTGTTTTTCTTTGCTTTGCTCACGTGTCAGGCTGATCCAGAATCATCACATTTTACGTTTTCCGATTGGCTAATTTCTCTTTTTGGATTTGTATCACTCACACAAATAAGTGCACGCGTTTTAAACAACTCCTAACTATAGTAATAGATAAACTTAAATTTTTATTAATAGACTAGCAATTTTTTTAAATAAAATTATTTGTAACATTATTTGCTAATGCTTGCTTGGCCAGATGGCCTTACCAACTAATAACTAAAGACTAATGCTTCCACTTTATAATGTGGCGCAGCATACGCAGTAAAATTAAATTTAACAATCAAATAGTGCACAAAATAATACATATAAGTACACATAAAACTTAAATAGTACACAAAAATACACAATTATTTATTTTAAAATAAGAATTTTTTTTGTTTAAAATACTTGTATATATTTTAAAAATTTATATACAATTAATAAATTTTTTATTTATATTAATTAAGAGTTTTACTAAAACACACCTATGGTGTTTTACTCTATGTTACACAAATGATTAGAATAGCCAATAAAAAATTTAAGATCAGATGTAACATAAAATTTCGTTTCTTTGTTTATTTTTTTAAAAAAACGTTCATATGGGGTCTGTTCCTTGAAAATGACCTTACAGGACATAGTAAATCATATGATCAAAACTTGATTTTCAAGGAACAGACCCCATATCTCAAAATTTTGCTTATGAAACCATCTTTAGAGCTCTAATAAAAAAAATCCCTTGCTAAATTTTGTATATACTAATACCTAGATAAAATTCCAGGCTTTACCCTAACCCTAAAGTAATTAAAATTTATTTTTTTTGTTTTATAAAAGTTTATTTTTTTGTTTTTGTTACACAGATTTGCAAATCTAATTTATCTATGGTGTAAAATACTATAAGCGCATTTTATAATATTTGTTAATTAATTATAAGTATTTTAAAAATTTATACGTAATTAACAAATTTTTTATTTGTATTGTTTATTTTTAATTTTTTATTAACAACAAACTAAACTAACTCAGGCTTAGCCTGAAAACTGGAGCTGGCAGACCAAGTCCTGGCTCTAGTTCAAAAAAAAAGTAGAATGCCTCGCAGGACATTAAGTTGTACCTAGTTATTTGTTTAATTAATTTAACGTGGCCAAGCCACATAATTTTCTCAAACCTTTTGGCAAGATAAGTGTATGTATGCAAAATTGCTATGCAATTTTGAATTTGTTTATTTACTTTAATTTGTATTGACTAACAATCTTATTAAAACAATAATCTAATTGTCCAATAAGAGAAATTAAAACTGGTTTATAACGAAACATATATAGTTTAAATTTGAATCTTGTTAAACTCAAAGCTAAATGAATTACAAAACTATTTTTGTTTTTTGATTTCTCAATATCACAAATTATTTTCTATATTGAATAACTACATGATTTGTCTTTCGCATATGAAGCTTTTTACAGCAAAATAAAATTTCATGAATTTTAGATTTGATTATTTTAAAAAGTTCTGGATTTTTGATTGATATATTTATATTTTATTACTAAGAAATATTGATTGTAGTGTTGTCTTGTACTTATTATTAATAAATTTTGGTAGTTTGGTATTTTGTTTATAATTTTTATTGTAGATAGTTTGCAGAATTTCTATATGAGTTTTGTCTTTAATTTGATTAACAAGTTGTTGAAAAAGAATTTCTAATTTTGAGATTGGTTTTAAAAGTTCTGGTTTTTCTAAATATAATTCTGGTCTGAATTGATATTTGCTATATTTTATAGCAAGATCAATTATATATTGATTTGAAGTTTGTGAATTTGATATTTTATCAAGACTTTATTACTTGATAATTCTAATTGCTCACAAAAAAAAAGAATTTCATTAATTATTTTAATAAAATATTGTAAAGATTTGAATTTTGTAAAAAGATTTGATTTTGTCTAAGTAGTATATTATTGAAAATTTTAACTAAATTCCAAGCATTTTTTTTCATAATAAATTTTTGAATAAAATTCTTTACATTTTTTTGTTTCAATTTGTATTTTTTTAAAATAATTTATTTGTCTTTTACTGATTTTCATTTTAAATTACTAAAAGAAGGGAACAATTAAGATATGGGTGTTATTTTATGGCGACCCACGATCAACCAATTAAAATCGATCATGCAAGTCACGTGACCACCGATTTGCGAAGAGCAAATCGGTGAACACGTGACTTACAGGACCGATTTCGATCGGTAGATCACCACAAAGATGCGCGTAACAAAACGAATAACAAAAAAAAAAAGTAAATTTATAACCGGGGAATCCCCCGAAATTTATTATTTTTTTTTAAAAAAAAATTCAACGATGCGTCAATTTAATTTATTTTTATTAAATCGGTATGGTATTACTGCATTATGATATCATAAAGCTCTATATATCCAGTGCCAACTTCGCACTTTATTTATATATAAAAAAAAAGCTAATCAAAAAATACTTCACCAATGATCGTACCACAATGATTTTACGACTAAACAGCCCCACACACCCATGACAAAGCCCCTAACAACAGCAAAATCGCCACGAGCAACAATCATTCAACCCAAACAGCTTCTTAATCGTTCTAACTTGACCAATGAAACGAAAATGCCGGAAGCCTAATATAACAAAAAAAAAAAAA
>QKWP01000052.1:52165-69559 GCA_003550325.1 Gigaspora rosea | reverse complement strand
AAAAAAAAAAAAAAAAAAAGGCTGGTACTTATCTAAAGATGACCAGCCCAGCCCCAGTCCCATTTCACACTCAGCCCAAGCAAGATTTAAGGCAGTATTCTCACATAATACTACTGCTAACGCTTTTCCATCCTCAGAACCAAGCTGATTACCGGTAATCGACGTAGTATTTTCACAAAGCCGATTTCAAAAATAAAGGACCTAAAAAAAAGAGAATAAAGATAGTGACGGCAAAAAAAAAAAAAAACTAGTTCAATACTTATCTAAAGCGGCCTAACGAAAATCCAAAGCCCAACACGTGAGCAAAGCGAAGAAAAAAAACCGTAAAAAGAGAAAATACAAGAAAAGATCGTGAAATGAAAAAAAATAAAAAAAAAATCTAGATTTACCTGTAAATCTAGATTAGATCGGAATCTGGTACCCTGGAGACAAGATCACCAATCTTGAATATGATTGGTCGATCATATAGGGGTCGCATAGCGATGGGTCGCTATTTTATTTTTGCCTTAAGGTATTTATAATTTATTTTTGCTAAACTACATTTTTTTATATTCTAGTTTGTAATTAATTGCTTGTTTGAATAGATTTTTGTTATTTTTTTTACCATAGAATCGCTTTCTATGTTTTATATTGTCTTTATATTTTTGGTAAACCCAAGCTTTTTTTGTTGAATCATAAAAAATATTTGATACTTCTGATATATTTAATTTGTATTTGTTTTAAAAATCATTATTTTTAAAAAAATATAAAATTGTAAAGAATTCACTCTAAAGTTTAAAAAAATAAATTTAAAATTTTTTTTAAAGAATAAATTATTTTTAAACTAAAAAAATGGCTGACCAACAAGAATTAACAGGTGGCAAAATTTTGAACCAAAAATATAAAAATTTATTAAATGAAATACAAGATGTTATTTAGTACAATATTGCATTATTGCAAGACAAAAATGATCTGAATCAAGCAAATGCAGCATTACAAAAAAGAGTTAAAGAATTAATGAATGAATTAAATCTATCAACTAAAACTATTGAAGAGCTAACAAAATCAAATAATGCATTTAAGACATATCAGCCGATTTGTTTCAAACCCAAAATCAACCAATCATGATCGAGGATTATCAAAGAAATTTCGTACTTAAAATTTATTACAGTACGAATTTTCATAAGAACGGCCTTTTTAACTAACCTTGTTTTTATAATTAAATACGTAGTAAATTATGGTGCTTATATATTTAATTATAAGCCAAATATGTGTTAAAAAGGCCATTTTTTTAAAAAATTTGCTTCTGAGTTTATCCTTGAAGTTGTCAACCCATCATAAACCCATCGTTCCCCTCTTAAAACACCCGAATATTTCAACAAACAGTAAAAGCACTTTTTTCTACAGCTTAGCATAACTCTTTTATTGAGTTTTATTGGTTTTTTAACTTGTCTAGACGTCAAAAAAGCTCTTTTGTTAGTTGTAATAAGTGCTTCATTTGTTAGTTTTTCAATGTTACTTAGGAGCAAATTTCATGTAACAGTTTATTAAAAAAGGCCCAAAAAATCAAATCAGCCGATATGATTGTATTAGAAGTCACGGAAGATGACCGAAATTTTTACAAAGCAGCAAATTTTGAAGAATTTAACAAATTTATTGAAAACTATGTAGTTAATTTATTTGATAATTTAAATTTCAACAATTCAATTATAAAAAAGATTTTTGGATTTATGCAAAAATTTAACTTATTAAACAATTGATATACTCATATAATTTATACCAAATTTTTGAAACTAATATTTGTAATTTTGTATGCACATCTTATTGATTGTAGAAAAATGTGCATAACAGAAATCCTATTTATTAATTTATTAGTAGTATTTTGTACTTTAACTTTTATTTTGTCAAAAGTTGATTATTCATTTGTGTGTATAAAATACAATAAATAAGTTACAATATTTAGTTTAGTATATAAAATTTGTCAAACAAAAATTGTGATTTAATTGATAAATTTTAAATTTACAAATTAGTAAATGTTAATCTGATTTATAAATTTACAAATTGATAAATTTTAAATTACAAATTAGCAAATAAAATTTCAAGTTTCAAGTTTTTGTCAGATACGTTTTCAAAATAACCCACTGTTCGATGATGATTTATGAGAAAGTTCACTATACTTACTAAAAAAAAAATTATAACAAGCCTTGTAGGCATATCTCAAAGCATTTGAATCTTAAATTTCATGAAAAAATATTGAAAACTCATGGAGCTATCAATGTTTTTGTAAATTTAGATGCATATGTTTTCACAAGTTTTCCCCTAAACTTCAAATAGGACCCGAAATATACATAGATAGGTTAGGTATGAGTTTGCTTATTTTTTGAGATTTTTTATGCAAATTTTTTCTATTTATAGTAATTTTTGCTTATTATTGAAGTTTTTCTGCAGATCTTTCCTTATTTAGTAATCATATAATTAACCTGACCTATCTATGTATATTGCGCTGTCCTCTTCAAATGCTTCCAGAGGCACTTTCTCAAAATAAAACTCAAAAAATTAATTAAGTAACCTGATAGAATAGGTATTTGAGAGTTTACCATAAAAATTTTAGTTTATTTGGCCAAATATTCATCTATTAACAACATTTTTTCATTTTATTTCCACAACTCTAAAGAAAAGCAAAAAGTTAGTGTTCTGGTACAAGATGTTTTTTAATGAGTTGCTAGTGCTAGAGGTGTTAAAAAAAAGAAAACCCGATATTTATATATCATCCAACTATATTGCATATATGAAAGAAGTGCCAGAAACTGTAAAGCACTTGTTGGAGTGTGATGCATACAGTTTCATGTGCCATAATATTGAAGTGGTAGCAACAGAAGCAGTATAGCAGAAGCTATCGGAAGAAACGAAGAAGCGATTAAGTTTACACGATTTTAGAGACATTCTACTACCAGCTACAGGAAATGAATGTAACAAGATGTGTATAGGTTATATAAAGGGTCTGTGCACAGAAAAGTTAGCAGAGCTCTACGAAAATGTATGGCAACAAAAAAAGAGTGGAATGACTGCTTTAGAAGCTTTGTTTACATATGGAGAAATGGTTTCTTCAATTTCATATAGTTAGAGCGTCGTAAAATGCTTTCAATATAGAAAAAAGGAGAAGGTATTAGCCCGAAGATCAAGAGAAAGAAACCTGATAATGGAAATGGACGGAAAAGATCACGTGACTCATCGAAGGGAAGTGAAACGGTTCAGACAGAAGAATCAAGACTTAGAGGAAGTAAGGAAATGAAAGTCGAGAAGAGGTAGGAAACCATGATCAAGGACTTTATAAAGAATGGAAATTATTCATTCTGGTTAGGCCTGTGATAGAGCTGACAAAGTTGTCTGTCTCATCAGTGACACAGTGTGACAGGTTGCACCAAAGTGCTCACGAAGTATCCGGGTAATGCCGGATCTGCTATAAGATAAATAGATAGAATAAATATAAATAATTAATTTAGTTATATTATGTATCAATTATCTATTTAATAAAGGTACCGACGAGACTGTTAAAGGTTAAAAAAAAATGTAAATCCTACAGACCAATTTGTATGAATTGCATTTTCTATTAGAGGTTCAATAGTTGATATAGAAATTTATAAAAATAATCATTATTTTGAAATTAATGGAAATAATTGTTACCGTACCCAATTTTCTTTACAAAACTGTTTTGCTCTTACTGTTCATAAAACTCAGGGCCTAACACTGTCAAGAGTATCTTTTGCATTAGATAAAAATATTTTTTTTCCTAGTCAAGCATACGTAGCCCTTAGTAAATATCCTAATTGAAGCAATATTGAAATATTCCACTTTGACAAATCAGCATTTATGGTAGACTAAAATGTTATTTAAGAATATCAAAAACTAGAAGAAATTTTAGAACAAGACCTCATATTTTTTTATAATTTTTATTATATAAAAATTAAAATAACAACTTCTTATTTTCATTTATCTATTAAATTTATTACATAACAACTTAAATAAATAAATAAATAATTTTATCATTTCTAAAACTATAGTACTTTCGAATCATTTATATATTATATATAAATATAAAGTATTCTAAAACAAAAATTAATTTTCAAATCTAAACTAATAATAAAATATTATTGCATTACTATTATTATTACATTATACTATACAAAAACAATTTAAAACTATTATTAAAATCTTACAAATTATATCTCTAATTTATATATTTTACATAATTATCTTACTTAGTTTATAAAACAATTTACAAACACGGGGTGTGGCAACTTAGAGAAGTTGGTAAGTTGTCACCCCCAAGTGGCAGGTCTAGGGTTCAAATCCCACTGACGACTAGGGATGGTAAAGTTAGTCCAGGTCCGGTCTTGGTCCTAGGACTTGTAAGTTCTATCGCACGGACCTAAGAACCAGGTCCTCATATAATAAGTCCCAGAATTTATACCCGACCAATAGAATTAAGTCCTTGGACTTAGTTCTAATACTTTCTAACCAATTAAAATTCTTTGTTTACTATTTTATTACTAATATTTTTAAGTTCTATATTAGGACCTATTGTGGACCTATGGACCTAGGTCCTAAAATTGGGACCTAGTTTTTAAAGACCAGGCCCCAAAACCAGGTCCTAAAGTCCCGAACTTAAGGACTTTACCATTCCTACTGATGACGCTTTAAAAAATAGATCTGTGTTCTGATAACTGTTTCCTGTCGATCGGTTGGGTACATTACCTGTAGTCCTTGGTTACTATCTCGAATAGGAGCTTTAAGGCGAAGTTGTATTGCATAACACAGACAAATCCAAGGAACCATAAAAACAGAAACCCATTTGGCAAGACCCGAGTAAGGAGGTAGCAAAGATCTTTAACGGTGCTACCAAAACTGGAATACTGAACCGGAGCCGAAGTACCAGACGTCGACCTCAGGGACAAGGTCTACCAACCTGGCCGTCGGATTGGGTACCGGAGGAAAAGGACCTATGCTATAGAAGTAGGTACCAGAGTAGAGAAAAACCATAGTGGCACCTAATGCCGGGTAGATCAACCCTTCTGGGCCAACTGGATTGAAAGTCTGGGAAAACCAGGGAAGGACCGGTAGGAAAGTGATAGTAGGTACCAGGGTTGGAGCGAACCTTATAAGAGCAGAAGTAGGTAATAGTAGCGGTTGGGTATCCCCCGACTGCAAGTTGTTCGCCTCGGTGAATGCGTAAGTTACCGAAGTATAGGTATTATCTGGGTGGGACAGCGACTGCTCTACCAAGTTTTCCGCCGAGGATACAAAATTAAAATGGGTTCTAAGAATGACG
Source organism: Gigaspora rosea (assembly GCA_003550325.1). Lineage (NCBI taxonomy): Eukaryota > Fungi > Glomeromycota > Glomeromycetes > Diversisporales > Gigasporaceae > Gigaspora > Gigaspora rosea. Next base: position 64,251 of record QKWP01000052.1, on the reverse strand, counting down.
GATAAGCATCTAGAACTGGCTGATTGACTGCTTATGTAACGGGCCTGTTCCGGTGATACAGGATGAGTTGGCAGGAGAAGCAGGGATCAGAGGGTTTAAATAGGCAATCCCCTAGTCGGGTTGTAGGTATGGCAGCTAGTGTGGAACCCGCGGGGTAACCTTCGGGCGGACTACTTAAATTAGACGACCAAAAGTTGTACGTGTGGCTAGTTGTATCCTCGTCAATGTAACAAATGCAGGTGGCCCTTAGTGGGACACTGACCTAAATATCCTGAATAAAAAATTCCTCAGTCCCAAAGCAGACACTTAAAAAAAAATAAAAAAATAAAACAATCTACAAACAGTTCTTAATAAAAATACAAATTACATAAATTATTAATTAAAAATAATTAAAGTGTTCAGAATTATAATCCAGTAAATACCAAATTATATATCCAATAAATTGCAAATTATGCAAAAACTTTTTATAAAATATTAGAGTACTAAAAAAATTCCTTCAATTTTATATATAAAAATTACAATAACATAAATATAAACTAATTAATACAAACAACTATCAAAAAATAATTATTCTAAACTTTAAATTTTAAAAAATTCAACATGTTGAATAACAATATTCAACTATTATTCTACTACTATTTTACTATATTTAACTATTGTTACAGTACTGGAAGCCTTTTTTAATTCCGATAGAGTAACAATCACATGGCTCCTGAGATCCCTTACTTTGGGCGTGAAGCGGTGTGCAAGAAGGAAGTATAGTTTCTTTTAAGTCTGTAAGAAACTATATACTTCTCTAAGGCAGTTCGGTATAAAACAATAAGAGATAATAGACAGTTTATTAATTTAAGGATAGGGTGTACAAATTGCCAATTTCATATAAAATCGATTGTAGATCAACTTTGTGTAACCAATTTATATGATATCATAGGATTTATATGTAAACATCATATGATCTGGCCAATCAATTCTTTGTACAACCTACAAAAATCATATAGCATTCTACAAAAATTTAATTATATGTAAAGTTGATTTTTTTTAAAGCAATGAATATTGCACAACCTCATTATTATAAACAAACTATTTAAAACTACCTATTATATAAATTTTATACAAATTGGTCAAGATCTTAAAAAAATTTATCAGAAGCATTTTTTTATTTACTATATAAAATTCCAAAATACCATATAGATCATATGAAAAATGATCTACGTTCACCCTACCCTTAACAAGAGGGCTATTCCAAAGTGTCTGTTCCTTAGAAATCCCAAGAGTTTATTAATAATAAGAGCGGAGGATAATAAATATAAAGGTAACAATAAAATACAATGCCTGGATCTGTCTAAAACTAAGGGAAATAAGATGGGTTTATATATCTATTGAGCTAAGTGTCGCTAAGCGTCGTTAAGCGTTGCTAAGCGTCATTAAGTGTCACTAAGCGTCGTTAAGCGTCGCTAAGTGTCGTTAAGCATCGCTAAGCGTTGTTAAGCGTTGCTAAGCATCATTGAGTGTCATTGCACATCAATTTCGCTTATCACTATTACTAAATACAGTTATTACAAAATTTTCTTATTAAGTTCTAATTTCTTAACTAATTTCTACCAAAATTAACTACAACTTATTCTATAACACTATCATTTAACATATCAAATGCTAATCAAATAGCATAGCAATTTAATTATCATTCATATTAATATAATTTTACAAACATGTATATTTACAAAATCATATAAAAATATTAAATAATAACATATTTAAATTATATTATTGGAGACACTCTTTCTGTCGATCAATTGTACCAAATTTTTGCTAAGGCGTTTTGGTGCATTTTACAAATTACTTGTTAAGATACATACTCAAACTTTATAAAAACAAAAAAAGGTCACATAAATATATCATAAGGTTCTTAAGGTCAAAACCTAAATGAAACCATAGTTTTGGAAATATAGCGATAAACCATTTTTTTTTGGAAAAAACCTGGCTCGTACAAAAAGTGGGCATTTGCGTTTACCCTAGTTTGCAGATCACTTAGCACAGCAACAATCAAATCAAAACAGACATCAAACCTTTTTGGGACTTTTAACCAAATTTAGATAGACAAACAAACATACAAACGCGTTATTACAAATTCGTAATATAAACAACACGCAATAAGCAATTGTCACGTAGTTACAGTGTGATCAGTAGAAGTTAGTTCAACACACTTAATAGAAAGATCTGGAAAACAAGATTTAGAGATGGAGAAATTAGGCATGTACAAAAATATTTTTGCGAGTTCGAAAGCTGAGGTACAACAACAACTACAAGCAGTAGCACATGAGATATCGCCAAAGGACCGAAACATAGCCAAATGGCTAGGACTGAGTAATCAGATGTTTGCAGTGTGCTTAATTAGGATTGTAATAGAAGCATACGACAGAATAGAGTATAAAATAAGCAAAAAAATAGAAGTCTATAAGGAAGAGGAAGTCCTCGTCAGTGAATTGGACTCCGAGCAAGAGGAAGTTGATGAAAACGAGGAAAACAAAGAAGTACTGAGTATAACAGAATGTGGTATACCAGATTATGGTATGGAGGAGATTAAAAGCAAGATTTTGCAATCAAAGGGTGTAGGTCTTGCAAACCACGACGATTTAACAGAAAAAAGTATTGCAGATATTAACCAAGCAGAAGTTCATAGCAAAATGGAAGTGGATATAAGTATGACAGAAGCAGTAGGCAAAGCCATTAATGAACCTGATAAAATAGAAGATATAAGTTGCTCAATATGGACACCAGTATCCAAAAGTTCACAAAGTATGGTCGCATATAAAAGGAAAGACAAGTTGGGTTTGACACTTTGGGACGTTCCAACATACACAAGGGCAATACACGTAAAGAAAGCGTTAAGCTATTATGGAAAGGTTTTAATACATGGAGTGATGGCTGCAGGGAAATCCAAAGCATTGTATATTGAGTTGGAACCAAAGGATGACAGAAAAGCTTTCTTTTTACAATTAGTATGGGCAGTTCATTTCGAAAAGGGTAAGATGCTAAGGTTAACCCAAGACAGGTTTGACAAGGAAACCTTAGTGGAAAGAAGCAAATTAAAGGCAATTTTAAAGAATGTTCCTAAATCAACTGTTGAGTCTGCTCTCTTACGTCAGTTGAAATCATGCAAAGCAAAGGCAGTATATGTTTTATATAATAGTAATGGAAACCAAAGAGGAACAGCAAGCGTTTACTTCGAGTCAAAAGAGGAGTTGGACAACGCACTTAGTAGTACAGTCTGGTATTATGATACTAAACTAGAATGGTTAAATGGAAGATGTCATCTTAATCGAGGATCAAGGGGGGCTGAAGTGTACGCAGAATCAAGTGATGTCAAGGAGCCCATAAGTGCTAAAGAAATTAATTTCAGCAGGAAAAAGACAAAGAAAGGGGTACCAGGCTGAGTTGGTCACAAGGAAACTATATACATAAGTCTGTGGATCGGAAGTATGAAACAAAGAAGGAAAGCAACAACATGCATTATGAAGGAAATAAAAGTCCAAACCATGATATAAAGATAGCTAATGATGTGATCAACAACAGTATACTTAAGGAAATTCTGCAAAGATTAGATAATATTGAAAGGAGGCATATAGGGGCAACTGCTCTGAATCACTCCTAACGGGCATGCCAGGTGTAATAGAAAAAGCGGCAGCACCTCTAGCATTACTAGGTGTTGAAGGTGTTGCACATACAAGGGAATCAAGAAAGAAATCTACGAATAAAAACATTACTATAACATCGCATAATATTAATAGCCTCAAAACATTTAATCACAAACTCGATTCCTTATTACACTTTGCAGACAAAGATGCGTATAACATAATCGGGATAGCGGAAACAAACTTACAAGAAAGAGAGGCCAAGTTTCTTTTGAAGGATGGTTCAGGATATAAAGGTTTTTGGGCGAGCGCGAAAGCTGGAAAACACAAGGGTTCAGGAGTAGGAATCTTAGTAGATAAGGACTTAGAAAGACATATTGGGAGAGTTGAGAGAATGAATAGTAATATTGTGGCAGTTTACTTTTATTTAAAGGGTCTAAAATTGCTGGTTATAATGGCATATATACCTCCAAATAGCAAAAATACGGCCCATGAAGCCCCAGATTTAATACAGAAGAAAATAGAAGAGCAGCAAAGAGAGTTTTCTATAGTTCTGATGGGGGACTTCAATCACATTGTGAATCCAGTATTGGATAAAAGACAGACAGACAAACAACCCAGTGCTAAAATTCGTAAGAAATTGAGGCTACATACATGGCTAAGGTCACAAAATTATATAGACATGTATAGGTATTGGAACCAGGAAAGCATGAAGTTCACGTGGAGTAACGGGAGTATGGCAACCTGAATCGATCAAATTTGGATGTCAGAAAATTTGAAAGACATGGTAGTGAAAGCAGAAATTAAAGAAATGGAGACGGTAACAGGAAGTGACCATAGCTTGGTTCTTTTGCAACTAAGAACAGGCAGTACTGTGAGTTGAATAAAGGAGTGCTCTTTTGAAGAAAAGCAGACAACCAGACGTGTTTGGAATTTAGACAGGGCATCAAAGGAAAACTGGAAGGAGTACAGATCAAGTTTGTGGAGGCGGTTACATACACAAGTTCCAAAATTTCTTTGTAGTCAAGATACCAAAAAAATAAAAGACGGTTTGAGTAATGGAAACGAACGGATTGATGAAATCTGGGATGTAATAAAAAAAGCGATCATCAGATCGGAGGAAAGCTCACTCCCAAGCAAAGTAGTTAGAATGCCAAAAAAACAAGTAGTATCTAACAGAAAAAGACGCAAATCTAAAGCGTACATGAGCTTAGGCCGTCTTATTAGTGAGATCAGGAAAACAAATCAAGGTACGCAGAGCCTGTTGGTAGAAAAGTGGAATCAAAGACTTAAGATAATTAACTGTCAAGCAGAATGTGTCATTAGCATGATTGAGTTAGCTTCATTGCAGAATTGGATTGAAAGCGCAATTCTTTGGTGGAAAGCCATAGGGAACAGAATCTTAGTAGAGAATCAAAAGCTGAAAGAAAAAGAAATTAAGAGGAATATAAAAAGGCGTAGCGAGATGATTATAAAGGAACAAAGGGTGATGTTGACAAGTTTGTTGGAAAAGCCGATTAATAAGGTCAGGCTAGACAGAGTTCTAGTTAAAGAAAATTTGGATTACAGACTCGCAGTAGTGCCATCGGAGGTTTTGTCTGATACAAAAAATTATTTCAAAGGGCAGTTTAGAGAAAGGTGTCCAAAGATAGAATGCATGACTGAGGATTGGAGAGCAGTATATAGTCCAGTAACCGAGGTACAGGAAAGCTGGTTCGACTCAACCCTTGATCTGGTGGGGTTAGAAGAATGGCAAAATATGTTAAAAGAGGTCAAGGTGGAATCAGCAGCAGGCATATCGAACATTGTTTGCCCGTTGATTGTTCAAGCGGACACGAGAACTCAGATAATCTTTGCAAATTTTGCTAACCTGTGTCTATTTTCAGGAAACATCCCGAGTAAATGAAGGTGATACAAATATACATGATACCCAAAGGAGAGGACTGGAATTTTGAGCTAAACGAAGTGCGTCCAATAGCCCTGTTAAATGTATTCCGGAAATGTGTAAGCAGAATCTTAACAAAACGGTTGAGCAGAATAATTAAGGACAAAGATATCCTAAGGGGCCCAAATTTTGCTGGGTTACCAGAGGACTCAACCAAGGATCCGATATTTATGTTAAGCACGCTCATTGAAGAAGCCGAAGAAAAGGGACGAGGAATGTAGCTGCTGTTTCAAGATATGAAAAAGGCATTTGATTCTGTTAGTTTAGAGATGCTGGGCCTTGCGCTAAGAAGAATCAAAATTTCAGAAATATTTCAAAAATTTATAATGAACCTTTTCATAAATAGATGTATGCGAATTATTACACATTTCGGTTTAACAGAGGAGTTTTGTGCGGGTGATGGTATAGATCAGGGCGAGGTGATTTCACCACTTGTTTGGAGGATCTTCTATGATCCATTATTGTGTAGGGTCCAGAATGATATTTCGCTTGGCTATACAGCAAGAGACACAGATTTCTCATCTAACGGACTTTATGGAACTAATATCGAAGTAAGGCAGGTAGTTCTGGCATATGCTAATGATACTACATGGATCGCTAGTTCTAAAGACCAATTAGAAAGCATAGCCAGACTTGCCGAGCAGTTCTTTCACTTCAACAATATTGAAATCAATGGTGCTAAGTCCAAATTGGCAGTAATTAATTCGCGAGTTCCTCACAAAGAAAAGTTGATAAACTTCGGAGGCGCAAAAATATTAGCAGAACACAAACTGAGTAACATTAAGTTTTTGTGAGTTTTTCTGCACAGAGAAAGTGAGGCTGCAAGTGTAAAGAAGAAACTTAAAGCGATTGTAGGGCTTTTTATACAAAAGCTTAAAAACAAAAAAACAACTGCAAGTCAGCTGGTGTACATAAATAATCAGGTTCTGTTGCCAAAATTGGAATACATGCTGCAGGCAACAGTGTGTTCGGAAACTGAACTGGATCGAATACATCAACCTTTTTTAAGGTTTTTAAAAAGGAAAATGGACATAGTACAAACAGCGCCCAATAGTTTACTAGTACACGGAGGTGTATTCAGGGTGAAGCTTTTAACAGATGTTTTAGCGGCAAGACAAGCTACCACTCTGCTTAAAAGATCAAATTGTCGTAACAACCTTGAGAGGTTAATCGAGCTAAGAATAGTCCAAGGAGCTTTAGATGTTGGGTTAACCCAGGACCCTTGTGCAGTTGACTTCAAGTCCAGTAGACTCAAAATATGGAAAAACAATATGATTTGCAGTACAATCGAGAAGTGCAAAATGTACGACTTGTATTTTCAAATGCAAGTGAACAAAAGGTTTTGTTCAGATAATGTGCTAGCAATCAGAGATTTATTGGAATACGGAGGTCCCAATCAAGTTCTAAAAGAAAACCGAGATTTAGAAATTTTTTTTCTGAACCAGTTGATAGCGTATGAAGGGACAACACTTATAACGTGGCAGCAACTCAAGAAGTTGCGAGGGAAAAGTGCAAAGGGCCCTAAGGTGAAATGGTTCAAATATATCGAAGACAAAGTGGTTTGTGAGCTGTTGTCTAGGAGGGTAAAGGAAGTCTTCTGTACGAAAAGGCCAAGCGATATGGCATTAACGTCAAAACTAAAGTCGTTAAGAAATGATGGAAGATTCAAAGATTGGATCAGTTACAAGAAAGAAAATTACTCGGATAAGGAATTTCTCATAGGTCGAATTAGTAAAACAATGAAAACCAGGCTCTTAGTAGATCACTGGTTAGTAGAAGATGACTATAGTTACGGGTCTTCACTCAAAAGATGTTCGGATTGCCAACTATCATTTAAGGCTAAAGACAAGGAAAATGGATGTGTTGTAAAAGTTAACAACAATGAGATTTTAGGTAGGTTAGAAGGAGTTGTAAGAAGGAATCAAAAATGGGTTTTGGAGTTGCCGATAGTTTTACAGAAGAGACCCATGACAGGGGCAGCGAGTACGAAAAGCTGTATGGCAGAGTCGATTCTCATAGAACCTATTGAGATAGTATTAATTAGAAAGCTAGAATTAGGTAGCTTACTAGAAAAAATGTTAATAGATTTAGTTAGAGCTAACATATAGAAGGCAGGATACTGTTTTGTTTTTTATACGAATGGTTCATGGTATCAGGAAGTCAATGCAAGAAAGGATAGGATGGGAGTAGCTTGAGTACAAGTTGAGGAGGATGAGAATAGTGTAATAGCAATAGGCAAAGTCAGGATAGAGTACTGGCCATCTTCAACTAGGCCCGAGTTAGTTGCAATTTTAGGTGCACTCTTGACAACAAAATCAAATTCCAAGGTGATTATCAAAACAGACAGCGAAGCAGCTATTAACTCAATTAATAGGGCGCTGTTAAATAGAAGCTTTAAAGACATTTTGAAAGCCAAAAATAGAGCAATCTTGGACAAGATCATAGAAACAATAGATAGTAAGGACCTTGTTATTAGTATGTGTAAAGTTAAAGCACACACAGGGGTCAGATGGAACGAGTTTGCTGATCAGTTAGCAAAAGAAGCGACTTTGCTAGACGATTTTTGGCTTTGGCCAATTAGCAAACAAACTTGTTGGAATACAGTTTTTACATGGAACCAAGTACAGGTAGAGACGCCACCAAAAAAGTTCATTGTGGAGCTTAAGCATAGATATGCGGAAGGTAGCTGGCTCTTGTTAAAGAAAAACCCAGGGCACGGTCGAGAAAACTTGGAAAGTGGCCTAATATAGGCATTTAGTTGGGCAAGATTTAAGGAAATGGACGGTCAGAGTTGCATATCAATCAGGAAAAGCACCGCACTCATCACAAGAGTCAAGGGCTTTGCTAATTTATTACCAACCCTACAGGAGTTGCACATTAGAAGACCTGATTTGTACACCTCTCCAAATTGCATATTCTGTAAAAGCAATGAAAAAGAAAGTGTAAACCATTTAGTAGACTGCTTTTTCTTTGCAGAAGATTGGAAAGTCGCAGTGGATATGAGTATAAATACAGTTTGGAAGGTTTTGGAAAAGCCATACAGAGCAAAGTTGTGCCCGTATGATTTGGAAAAACTCATTTTCAAAGAATCAAAGGATGAACGGTCCCACATATTACAAGACCTAATACACGGTTTGGTGGAAAAAGCAGCTTTTAACAGAGTGCAGTCTGAAATTTCCAGTCCAAGAGTGACAGCAAGCATTTTTGAGGGACTAATCTTTATACTTCAAGAGTGTTTCTATCAGTATATTTGGAAGAGAAGATGTGAGCTAGTCACCGAATGGGAAAGGGCACAGGGGATAAGTAGATCACGCAAGCGTAAAAGGCCTGATAGAAATGTCAATTAAGAGCAAGGTTAGGGAGCCACAGGGAGAAGTCATGCTACGCTCATTTTGGGTTGTAAAAAGCAAGTCTCAGAAGAACAAGCGAGAGCAGTTAAGGAGCTCGCACGTGAAGCAGTTTTTTCACAAATTTCAAATTCGATACCACCAACATGGTGGACGAAGTATTAAAACTTATGTGTTAATTCATCAAGGTAACTGGGTACCTCGTTATATACAGAAAATTTACATATAACAAAAGTGCTTGGTAGCTTCTGTTTGACAAACACCAGTGCGACAATCATACTTGGGCACTAGTTGAGTAAGCCGGGTATTGGCCTATTTTAAAAATTAGATAGATTTTCTTTGTAATATGTAATTATAATGCAAAATATCTAATAAATTTAGAGCAAGATTGTCAAAGGGAAAAAAAAAATTATATTATTCTAAAAAAAATAAATAAATTAGAACTCTATAAATGCACTATTATCAGGACCATAAAAAAAAATTTTAAAATAGTGCACTTAGAAAATATATACATTTATAAAGTAAATATTATTAATTGCTAATTCGGTTATGATCGGCACTAATTACGTAATAATCATTATAAAAATTGAGGATAATCGATATAATAAATTTTATTATAGCGTTGGAATCTGAAGGTCAAGTACAAAATGGCAAAAAGAGTACGTTAAGCTCAGGTTACTTTATTAGAAATAGGTGTTTTGGATGAAACTTTGCATTATGGGCCATATTCTCGTTATTGGTGGAGAACAAATAAGATTTTTAATGACAAAGACATAACATACTTTCCTATTCGTATAGGACAAAAAACTAAAGTTATTCTTAATAATCGTGAGTTTATTATTACTATAACAGTTGGTCATTCTAATAATCCCTACTTACCCGGTTATACTTGTCAAAATGATGCCTTTTATAGTGAAACTCCAGTTCACGATCCAAGTACTGCAATTTCTTCGATTTATACATGTATTTTTAATACCAAAACCTGTTATTCGGGCCCACTTATTATAGGATGGACAGATTGCGATATCATTTCGCAATTATTAATTGATGTACCTTTTTTTCCCTTTTTTTTTAATTTGGGTCAAATTAAAATTTTTGTTTTTGGGATCGGGTCATCCTCTCGAGAAGATTGGAATAAAGGTGGCCCAGGTTATCAATCATCATTAATTCATATGTATAGTAAAAAACAAGGGTTATATATTTCGTCTATAGAGGACGATATATGTAAGGTTGAAGTTTATCAAGATTCACAATTAAAAAAGGCAGTAGAAGGAGCATCCCCGAATGATGTTTGGGAGATTTTTAGTATTAATAAGTACAATGGCGTTCAACTTTTTGGTCTTGATTATAATATTACTTAACAATTAATAAAACAACGCCGAATTCCTACTTGTACACCAAATCAATGAAATGATTTTTCTTTTATCAAAACCCTTTACGATTACCATGTAAAACGAAGAACACTTTCTAATATTAGCTGGCACGATCTTTTTATTACTTGGTTAGTGCAAGAAAGTAATATTATTGAACTAAATTCTGCACTTAACCCATTATAACCAAAAGACTATCAGTTTAATAATCGAGAACTAAATGCATAGCAATCAATGTTTCGTGCTGCTGGTGCCCATGATATAACGCCTTGGTCATATGCAGAATCAAAAGTACATAATAAAAATTTTATCTAATACTTATAACATTATGAAATTCTATCCTAATACACATCGCTCTGGTTATACCGACATCTGATTATAACGACATTATAGTAAAATCTTTCTTTACCGACAATTTTTTTCAAAATTTTAATATAAAATGTCGGTATAATTCACCGTATCGATATTTTGAATTTTTTACTAATGTCTCAAAAATGTCATTATAATTCACTATATTGACATTTTGGATTTTTTTACTGATGTCTCGAAAATATCGATATAACCAGTGTGATGTGTATTTATAACAGTTCTATAATAGACTTATTTTCACTTTATTAGTATCAATTTTGGACAAAATCTGATCCACCAGATCACGATTTTGCAATACTTAAACAATTCTATGAATTAGGATTTTTGACAAGTATACCTATTCATATGCCAAATGCAACACATACCTTTTGAAACTCTTTTTCACGTGCTTTAAATAGTAATTAAAAAACTTTGGACGGAAAACGATGTATTTTATCAATAATTGCTGAAGATTTTACTTATAACGAATTAGAAGAAAATTTAGGTGTAAGCTTTTTTTGGTAAATTAATAACATATGTAAACTTATAAATTAATTACCTAATGTTAAAAAGGTTGGCCGTCATACAATCTCTGAAGCTCGCAAATATGCGAAATCTTATGGTCATGGTGCACCCCCCTTGTTAAACCTATAATTCATTGTGTAAAATTAACAGAGAAACAACTAAATCAATTTGAACTTTTTTTTTCTGACAAAGAAAATGTTAATATGTCGTCGTATAGAACTGAAACATCAACTGGCTTGCCAATTTTATATCTTCAAAACCATAAAAAAGCCTTATGGAAAAAATTTCATGAGAAATATCCAAATGGAATGCAATGTACATCGTTTATGACTCGCTTACAAGGTGGTAGATATATATATAAAGATAATCTTGGTGGTATATGTTCAACTTGCAATGAACTTGGATATGAGGTGTTTGAAGAAATCGAAAAGCTTTTAAAGCTACATATTAGTAATATCGATCTTCAGGTGCGTAAATAAAATATATGTACTGTACGTACATATTATATATACGCATAATATATAATATATATATATACGTATATACAATATTGTATCACGGCATCTACTACTTATCTTGAATCAAAATTCGTAATTTTTGTTCATATAATATTCCACATCATATGATACTGCCTTCAGTTCTTAGTGTACGTAGTACATATATATCTCTTCATAGTACAGGTATTATTCGGATAGGTACATAGCAGAACTATGCTTATAGTGTATGTATTACATACTCTCATCATAGTCTTCTGTATACGCTTACAAATATCAGTATTTTTGAAAGTACTGAAATACTTTCATAAATCATGCTTGTACAGTTCTATTCAGATCAGCCAGGGTGTTTTTAAAAGGCAGTATTAGGGCAGCTTCTTATCAACTAGACATCTTGTATGGCAACCTAAAATTTTGTTATTAAT
>QKWP01000052.1:4461-47411 GCA_003550325.1 Gigaspora rosea | reverse complement strand
GCACGCATTTGGTGATTGTAGTCTAGTTCATTCAGAAATCTGTGAAAATTGTGAAAACTTATTTATTTTTTTTGAAGAAATAAAGGATAATACCCCTGCAGAGATTCATGAGGTTCTAAATGAGTATCAAACCAAACTTATATATTTCCAAGCTCATCATGCACGTAAAATGTATCTTAATGCTCAACTAAGTGCTAATCTTGCACAACTTGGTTCGGATAGCGCATTAATAATTGTTGACTATAAAATGAAAATTTTGTGTCAAAAATCTCGAGAAACAAAGGCAGAGTTTTTTGGTAAACGTGGGTGGTCACTCCATTCAGTCTTAATGTATACAAATGATTCTGATACTAGTAAAATTAATATCCACGCATTTGATCATTAGAGTGGCGATAGTAAACAAGATGCGTGGTTTACTGCGTTTTCACTTCATGGAGTAATAGAAACAATTGAAAAAAATCTAAATTGTTTTTTTTTTTTTTTGTTTATTGTTCTTTTTTTTTTTATTTTTTATTTATTTTTTTTATTGTTTTTTTGTATGTATTGTTTTGTTTTTTTTTTTTTTAATTTTTTTTTTTTTTTGTTGGTTTATTTAAAATTTTTATTCTTTTTTTTCTTTTCCTTGTTTTAATTAATTTTTTTTTTTTTTATTTTTTAATTCTTATTATTTTTTTTTTTTTTTTTTTTTTTTTTTTTTTTATTTTTTTTTTTAATTTTTTGGTTAAAATTGGTTTTTTTTTTTTATTTGGTTTTGTAATTTTTGTTTTTATTAAATTTTTTGTTTGGTTTTTTTTTTTTAATTTTTTTTCTTATTTTTTTGGTTTTTTTTATTTTTTTTTTTTTTATTTTAAAAAATAATAAGTATTCATTAATCAAACTAAATAAAGCAAATAACAAACTTGGAACGATACATGGAATTTCTAATTGGCACGAGTGGACTTGGCCGGATAAGGAAGAAGAAGCCGGATATATTTTGGCTAGGTCATTACCAGGGTTAGGGCCATGGAAAAAATATACTCCTGAACAAATTATAAAAATTACAAAAGAACATATTTTTAAAAAGCCAGAACTATTGCTATCGGAGCATACCGCACCTTCTAAGTCTTGGACCATACCAACACCAAATACTCAAAGTATATATTTATACAATTATACCTTAATCTGTCGATCCAAATTTAATTATTTGTTCGTTATTAGATAAAAATATAACGAATAAATCAAATACTGAATATCAGGATAACTTGACGGTAAGATCTTATTAGCTAAGATTGCCTACCGAAAGTATCTTGGCTTGCGGAAGTACCTTTTAAAATTTTCTATATATTGGTATGATACCAAAATTCCTAAAATCTAAAGTTAATAACCACACTTATCCGATATGTCTTATGTGAATATCGAACGATTTTTGTGTAAGTTATTCGGCCATCTCCTAATACAATACACAAATTTTTATCACCTCTTAAGAGGTGAATGAAAATTTGTGTATTTGTATTAGAAGGAGGCCGAATAACTTACACAAAAATCGTTCTGTGTTCACATAAGATTTTCAAATTGTGGCTGATAATTGCTGATTTCTTTATAGCAAATACTGAATTATGACGTGATCTTCGGCCACGTCATAAAAACAGTACTCTAGTGAATTATCAGTTATAATCCACAACATAACCAATAACAAGTACTTATCAGTACGAATGAATTAGGGAATTCTCATTTTACTAAACATTACGGCGTATTTATAAAGATGCAGAAAATTTACTACTAACGTGTAATACTGCTTTTACTGTGCTAATCAATATCCTCAAGGCACATAAATTTCTACGTCTGACAGGGCACAACAAAATGTATTAGAGAGTGGAGAAACAGACAAGACACATTATCAATGTAGATCAGAGGTCCAGAAGATTTTTGAGGCTTAGCATTTATTGATTGATTGATTAATCTATAATTCAGTAACTAAAATTAATCTATAATTCGGTAACTAAAATTGGTTTTGGTGGCAAATACACCATAATGAAGTTGTCAAATTCGGGTTAATAGAAACAAAACTAGGGTATTTGTATGAAACCTTTCAAAAAATTGATGACAAAGTGATCGTAAATAATAGTATGATGTGTCAAAAAAAAAAAAAAAAGGTTTTAGGAATTACCTTGCTTTTGAGTTTTAGCAAAGCCGATGTACTTGCTTTCTACAGATAATATATTGTGTTATAAATTTTAGGAAATGCATACTCCAAATACAATTGATCTGACACAAACGGATATTTACTCATCAAAAAGATAATATATACTGTATATAGTACAATATTAAATGGATATTTTAAATAATGAACAATCCATATACATGTATCTATTTCCAATTCAGTCATGATAGGTATTCATCAGGTTGGGCCTTAGCTAAAAATGAAAAAAACAATCAGAGAGAACCTTGGAAACGAATGACTAAACAAATTAGAAGTTTATTAGAAAATATGTTTCATGCAGGAACAGTAGATAATAATAACAAAATATCAGGTGAAGAAATGTATGAAGAATTGCTAAAACGGGCTCAACGTGATGAAATTGACCAAAGTGATGTCCCGAAAGTATCTACTATTAATAATTGGATCGCAACATTTAGTCGTAAGTGGAAGCAAAATATGGCAAGGCTTTCTTTAGAGGTGTCCGAAACCTCTAGCACATAATTTGTTTTTCATATTACTTCATATATGAAGCGTCATATAGTGAAATTCAATTTTTATATATAATAAAAGTTGTTGGAATCTGACATTCATATATAATAAAAGTTTTTTTTTTGTCAAAGTAACGTGGATTTTTTTTAAAAATATATATTTACAACCATTTTGTACAAATTGTCTTTTTTTGTTATACGGAATTATTTATTTGTGGGGGATTTGTCAAACGTGTGACTTTATGCATTTTAAATAATGTCTTATTAAATCGGTAAATTTTTACCCCAAATTGTATATATAAAATAGTGCTGATCATAACTGGATTATCAATTAATAATTTTTATAATTTGAACCAAACAATGCTATATATTTAATGAGTTTTTATTTAACCCATACATTTATAAATCATACATTTATAAGTTCTAACTATATAATATATAGTATAATTTTAAATATATTACTATTCAAATTATTGTATAACTTTACAAATAACATGTTTATGAAATTATATTGATACTATTAATAGTAATCAAATTACTATATTATTTAACTAATATTCAATATATAAATAATATTCAAATAAAGTATAATAATTTATTTTAATTGACTTATTTTTAAAAATTATTTTATTGTAAAAAAGTTTTATTAAAATAATAATTTTCTGTCACAAAGTTAAAATTTGAACCACAAATATAAATTCAAAGAATATAAAACAAAAAAAATCAAAGTTTATACTTTGCTTTATATACTATAAAAATAATTCAATAATCTATAAAATAATTTAAAAATTAAATAAAAAGTATATTTGAATGGTTCAATTTAGCAAATAAACATAAATATAAAACTTACAATCTATTAAACTTAACAAATAACATTTTTTCAAAAAAATTTTATTCACTAATCTATTGTATTATATTTATTTATTTTTTCAAAAACAAATACATATTAAAAATCAAATAGTTAAATAACTAGTAAAGTAGTAATACAAAACAATAAAACATGAGCTTGTAAACTTTATAAATAATTAAACCATAGTACCAAATCTACAATTACAATTAAACCTTTTTAAATATATACTATATGAATCAATTTTTTAATAGCAAGTATTTAAAAAATAATAAAAAATGTATATTTCTAAAAGTTAAAAATATGTTTAAATCAAAAATTAAAAATACTTTTAGCTATATTTTAGAATTCAAATTAAATCTATTTGTATTACTATATTACTATAATTAACTAATACAGTCATCCCCCTCTATAATCACACCTTCGGGATACAAAAAACTGTGATTATAAAGAGGTGTGATTAAAATAAAGGTCACCTCTATATAGTCACAATTATATTACAAATATAAAAAGTGACTATATAGGGGTTTTTATTAAAATCGATTTTTAAGAAATTCTTATTACCGTATTTTTGCTTGATTTATGCCCGGGTACATAAGTGTACAGTATACTTATACAGTAATCTGCAAAAATAAGTCAAAAAAAATTTTAACGTTAGGGGAGTAACAAAATCAGGTGATTTTTTGGGGGGGAGGGGGTAAAAAAAAGTTAAAATTATATATAAGAACCTGACTATATATATATTAAGGAAGAGGGAGGGGGTAGGCCTCTGATAAAAAATAATCAGGTGATTAATGACACTGCCCTTATAATTTAAAAATTTATGCTGCACAAATATTTCACCGGTCAATCAAAAAAGATCACATAATGCAGTAATGTAAAGTTTGTATATCAAAATTTACTACGGTAAGTATGACGTAAATTGTTGAGTTACAATTAATTTAGTTTATTAGTTTATTGCACAGTTCTTATGTAACAACCCTTGCAAATTCGACAAGCTATTTTCACTGATCTATATGTTAAATCATATTTTCATATAGATCTGTGAAATTCAAAAAATTAGAATTTTTTTGAAATTCTAAGTCAAAAAAAATTCAGGGTCGGGACATTTAAATTGTGCAATAATTTTAAAATTCTTGAATTTAGGGCCAAAAACTAATTTGAGCAATAAAAATTCTTGAATTCAGGGCCAGAAAACTTAAAATTTGGCAAGAATTTTTTAAAATTCTTGAATTCACAGAGTTGAAAAATCTAAATCGTAAAAGAATTTTTAAAATTCTTGAATTCGAAGCCGGGAAACTTAAGTTAAGAAAAAACTTTAAAAAATTCTTGAAGTTGGAACCAGAAAACTTAAGAATTTTGAATTAAGGGCCGTAAAACTTAATCGGGCGAGAATTTTTTAAAATTCTTAAAATTCAGGGTTAGGAACTTAAAATTGCATGCTTAATATCACAAAGCTTTTAATTACTCATAATTAATAAGGTGTTTTTTTGCTAAAAAAAAAATGCATTACATTTTCACATCTCAAATTTAAGATTCAACGTGATTGTTAATGGCTTGTTAGTTGGCGGAAGCAATATAATATTATGTGAGATCAGATTAAGAACTTGTCGAGTTGATTATAGTGATCTTATTTTTCCATTTAAGCATCGTACTGCTTTTGAAAAATTATATCGATCCCAACCACGTATTCCACCTGGAATTGCTGTACTTTCTTTCAAATAACGAGCTAGAGCTGCGTAACAATAATGTAAAGACTCGACCTTAAAGAGAGTTCCATCTTTTCTTTTAAGCCAAGCAATAAATAAACTGAGGTAAGTGTCAAGTTCCTCTTTGTTATCGATTCTTTTCTATTTTTTTTGTAATGTTACGCTCTTTTCTGTGTCGTTCTACATGCTGAAGCCACTTTTCAGTGTTCTTGTCATTATTAGTAACCCGGGATAAATCTGTGAAGCGTTGGACTTCATCTTGCAAATTGTCACTCATTTTTTTTTTTTGTAAATGTATAAAAAAAAGACAATAAAAAATGAACGGATGAGAAAATTAGTTAGAAAAGAAATATAACGAAAAGGGCAATAAAAAAATGAACAGTGAAGAGAAAGAGTTAAAAAGAAATATGATGACAAAAAAAAATACTTACGTTATATTTTATTGATAATTCTAATGATTAAAGAATTGATTTATTATTTAAAGAGCATTGCACGGGTTGTTACGTCAGACCCAAGCAATAATATAATTATTACATGGGTACGTAGTGAATAACCGAGTTACACACTGGTTTATATTTTGATTCCGTGGCCGAAGGCCACGGGATCAGAATATGAACCAGTGTGTAACTCGGTTATTCACTACATACCCGTTATTTTTTGTGTGCTTTTATAGAAAGTAATTTTATATAGGCATGATATAATCGGTTGACAAAAAAATGTGATAGCGACTATAAGGCGATTGTGCCTATATAGAGGTATAATTAATATAAAAAAGATTGGTAAAAATAAAATTGTGATTATATAGAGTTTGTGACTATAGAGGGGGTGACTATAGAGGGGGATGACTGTATGTAATTAAAGATTTTTATTACACTTTTATTGTCTTTTTTAATAAGTTTTATTAATTTTTTTATTTGTTTTTTAGACTTTTATCTTTTTTCAATTTTTTTTAAAACATGTACAATTATCTTTTAATAAAACCTTAGATTTTTGTATAATAGTCTTAAATTGTAGTTATATTATCATATAGTAATGCATTTATTCATACTACAGAATTTTAAATTTTAGTTATTATATTAATTATTCATACAAAATAAATCTTTGTGAACAATTTTAATTAACCAATAATATTGTTTCTATATAACAAAATAATCTACAAAAATTATCCGATTACAATGAAAACCTACCATGCTGCTCCATCCTATAAAACGACACTGTTTTTTTAGTAATATATCTTGAGAATATCTTTAACAAAGATAGTAAATATAAGTTTTACTAATTTATTATAAAGATTTATCTACTTTTCAAAAATCCAAAATTTTTATAGCACGTGGATTAGCTAGTTTAAATTAAATTTTATATCGCAATAAAAGACAATTTTTGCTAATACCCAAAACAATATTTACAAAATGATATCGAAATTTTCCCTGCCCGTGGGTTGACCACCCGGGTAGCTATAATTTCAACGGGTCACCCGGGTCACCCGCGGGTGACCCAGGTGAGGCCTACCGGCTAATCAGCGTACAGATCATACAGGGGTAATCACCGTACACCGTACCATACTGAATTTATGTATACTCGATTGATTTTCATCAATCAAGATTGCATTAATTTAGATACGTCATACACGTCAGAACATCTAACATCTATATAATAACCTGCCGTAATTCAGGGTTTTCGCGTCAAAAACTTTTCTAGTAAAATAACAAAAATGACATGTAAAACTCGCCAGGGAACTATTGTACAAAAACAAATTGCTTCTTCCTCAAAATTACCAAAACCAGTCGTTTTCATTGACGTGCCACCTCCAAGCCTACAGGGAAGAATTAAATCAAGAAGGAAATTGTTAACAGATTCGACGAAGAAGCAAGCCTCTCGTCGATTAGAATATACAAAGAAAGCAAAAGCCTCTCATCGATTAGAATATACAAAGAAAGCAAAATCCATCAATAAGCGGTCTATTTTGGAACAAGATGCAACAGGATACGAAAGATATTTCGAGGACCATCAAATGAAGACGCGTACATCTAATAATACCCTTGCAGGTGTTGATATTTTAGATAAGGCCGAATGCATGAGTATATTGACAAAGATCCCTGTTAAACACAGGAATGAAATCGAATCGCTTACGGAACTTTATAAATGTCAATTTTTACAATGGTATATTGAACTGAAGTCCGGCTTTAACCTTTTATTTTATGGATATGGATCAAAAAAGAAATTGCTTGAAGAATTTTCGGAAACTTATCTTAGAGATCGACCACTCCTTGTAATTAATGGCTTTCTTTCAAAGTTAAAGATTAAAGAAGTCTTTTTACAAGTTATTAATGGGGTTGATATGGGCGTGAAACCAGGGTCACGTGAAACATTGGAGGAACTGACGGAATTAATTAGAGAGTATTTTGCCGATCCAGACCGGAAAGTTCAAAATTTATATATTATGATTCATAATATTGATGGACAAGGTCTTCGTACATTGCAAATACAAAATTGCCTTAGCATACTCGCATCAAGTCCCAATATTTACTTTATTGCTTCTACGGATCATATCAACGCGACTTTGCTTTTTGATCAAGATCGAGCGACCAAGTTTAATTGGATTTGGCATGATATTACTACATTCAATTATTATGAAGTAGAACCAACCTTTGAAGATAGTCCAAAAGTGAAAAGACGTAAACAACAAGAATTAAATATAAAAGTTGTCCAAAGTGTATTATCTACATGGAATACGAACAGACGTCGGATGTTTAAAATCCTGGTGGAGCATCAAATTCAAGCTAATTTACATCAACAACAGAAGAAAATGCGCCAAGGAAAAGGTGGATCTATGAAATCTGAAGATATTGGTATGGAACATGATGCATTTTATAAAGCGTGTAAAGCAGATTTTTGTATTCGCACCGATGGGGATTTCAACAAGTTTTTATCAGACTTTCGCAATCATGAAATTATTCAAAGTATTCAATCTAAAAATGGAAATAATATCTATTTTATTCCTATGGAAATCGAAGATTTGAAAAAATTGTTGGTAGTGACTGAAAAACCATGACACGAGTGATCTGTAGCAGGTGAAACCGCGGGTCATCCGAATGAATAAGCTAATATCTTTCACATGTTGCAAATATAGAATTAGAATATTTTCATATTAGAATTTTAATCAATGTCCGTGTTAGATTTAATTTCTACATAAAAGATTGTTAATAAAGCATACGAATTTTAGAGGTCGGCTAAAGCGGAGTGAAATTTGATCATCTACGTGTAAAATGACATTCTATCACGTGAATGAATATCTACAAAGATCGATCATGTACATATGATATAACTTACATAACCAATCATCGTTTTACTAATTTCGATAATGTAGCTATAAATTATTGCCAAATGATTATATAGAATAAATTAAAAATCATTGCGTAATGACTATTATTTTCGCTAAATAAATTAAATAAAATTAATAGGTAGAGTAAATATAATGTACAATCGTTTATCAAATTGTACTGTACATTGTTTACCCAAACCAATAAATAATTAAAATTTCTTACCGTTATATTATACAACTTATTGAAAAGTATATTTATGCCTCATTTTTTTGATAACATAGTACATGTAATATTATATGTGGAACGGAATCAGATAGAGAATAATTTAGATACAGTACGTTACTGAATTTTTTATTTAATAATTTCTTTAATGTATCAAATTCACTTGGTTTTAATCAACTCACCAATAATTATTTTACAAAAAACTTAACAGTTAATTAGCAAAGAATTAATTTCAGGCAAGACGATTAATTCACCGTTTTATAAAAGTTGCATTTTACAAATATTTCACATGACATAGTGAGCCTGGTTCGGAACTGAGTCTAGATTAAGACTCGACTCATGAAGTCGAACCGAACCGAACTTTTAACCAATTGGCTGGAGGATGCAGATCATCACGCGATTCGAGTAGAATCTCTCGATGAGCGACACCTTTTTTTCGCAATATTACGCTCTGGGACAATCATTTTCGACAAACATTAATCACCATAGTTGTCAAAACCATCTTAACAATGTTACAGACCTGGCGATACTAGTATACCAATTATAAATTGAATTTTATAAAACATCGGTATGCACACTCCTGCATATTACAAGAAAGTATTTTGTAGAGCTATTTAATATATATTTTTTTTTTTACGTACGTACGTACCTTTTCAACCCTAATGGCAACAATGACAACTCCATTACAAACGTTTTTGTCATGGGCACAAGGTAATTTAAATTCGTTTTTACCAGTAACTTTTAAAATATGCTGAAAATATAGTAACTACAGCACAATACATAACAAATGCAGAAAATGGTGTAATGTCTAATATCAAGGTTCAGAAAATTCCAGATAAAGGTTGGGGTTTTGTTTCAAAAGGCCAAGCTGCTCGCGACAATTCAATAGTGGCATATATTCCTTTTCATCTTTTACTTAACACGACAAAAGTTGGAAAATATGCTAAAGAAAAAGCACCCAAACTTGAAGAAACTTTTCAAGCTTTATTAAAAAATGGGGTATCTTTGACCGAACGTATAGTGCTTATATGTTTTCTATTATATGAACGTTTCGGCCGTTCTGCATGCGGTGATGAGCCTTCTTTTTGGAAACCATATGTTGACATTTTACCACACACTCTTCATACACCATTGTTTTATGATAATACATTAAGAGCTTGTTTAGATGGAACAAGTTTAAAATCAGCTGTAGACGCAAAATCAAATAAACTTCGTCGTGAATATAATACTTTCCGACCATATTTCAACCAATGGTCTGCGCAACCATCAACAACTGATAACAATGTGAACGATGGACATGACATTATTACATTTGATCAATTTATATGGGGAGATGGTGTATTTTGGTCCAGAGTATTATCTTTTGGTAGTCGTATTGCATCTGATAGTAATTTGGTCGGAATCGATCCTGATGACTACCATTTAGTACCATTTCTTGATTTTGCTAATCATTCTTTAAGACCATACGCTCGATGGGAACTCACAAATGAAGGCGTTGAATTAATTCTTACGAAATCTGATTCTCCTGAACCTATTCTTCCTGATACTGAAATTTGTATCTCATATGGAGACAAACCAAATTCTGAATTACTATTTATTCATGGATTCACATTAAACGATAATCCTTGGTCCGCAATTTCTTTTCCAGTACCATTCTATGAAAACGATGAATTTGAAGAAGAGAAATTTATATTTATGCAATATCATGGAATTAAACCTCTAGTTTCACTTACTAGAAAAAAAGGTGGGGCTGAATTAACACACGAGTCTACTAGGGCAATGTGGATAAGTGTTTTAAAGAAAGAAGATGGATTAAAATTTACAAATGTAACCAATGAATCCAATGAATCTAATGAATCTAATAATGAATCACAACCAGTAAATTTAATGATTGGTGATAAAATTATTCGCACTCTTGATGAGTTAGATAATGCTATCAATGAACCACCCCTATCTCAAGAAATTGAAAGACGAGTTATCAATAGCATTTTAGAGAATGTTGAACATCTTCTATCCCATCTCAAACAAACTAATGAACAAGTTTTGAAAATGATGGAAAGTGGCAAGAATTTACGGGAATTAGAATATATTAAAATATATAGAGAGGACGAATATAAATTTTTGGAATATGCTGTGGATGATTTTACAAGAAAACGCGAATCTTTGATGCCAGATGAATATATCATGGAATAGGTAATCTATATCTATAATTTTTCTATGAGTATAATGGATTTATTGATTGACAAATAAACGTTTATGGTACGTCTATAATTGTATATACAGTGTTCAAATTTTGGTAATTTTTTGTAATAAAACTTATAGAGACCGAAAGGTTTCGTGCTATTTAAAAATTTTCAAAAAAAAAACCGCAATTCGAAAAAAAATCCTGCTCTTCTATCTCGAAATTTACAACTAAGAAATTAGCTTTTATGTTCTAACAAAAAAAAAACAAACAAAATTTTGGTATAGATATATATTTCTTTATCTAATTACCTATTATTGATAATCAAAGCTTTAACGTTAAAAGGCGTTTAATGAATTTTTCGTTTTTAGATGAAAATGTGCGTGAATTACAATTACGCTCTGCATGATGACTTTATTGATTGAATTATCTGCCGAAATGTAATATTTCACAACTACAAAATTGGCTACCATGAAATTAAAGGTATTTTTAATTTGTAATTTATATAAGCTATTTAATTTAAATGGCTTAAAAAATAATGGCTTCTCCCTTATGAAGCAATAGAGGCAATGATGCTGAGATACGCACATAATGTTCGTTCAAACTCTATTATTTTACTGCGTGCTTTTAGTACCTAGAGTTCTTTTAAGTATCTCTTTTAATAAATTTATAAAAACCTGATTGGCCAATTTGATTAAATAGTATCGAGAACAATTGATAATAGAATTTCAATTATAAAATTAATGAAAATAACAAATATAATATTAGATATATAATTTAACAATAATTAAAAAACTAATACATAAAAGTAAAAATATTAATAATTGTACTGTATCCATTAAATGTAAGCAAATTTAGGCAAATTTGTCTGAAAAATAGCTATAAATATGCTTATGATCTACTTGTTTAAACTTAAAATATTAATTGAAAATTTTTTTAATAGTATTTAAAAATAAAATATAGACAAATTTAGAAAAAATTTTTCTTAACACCAAAAAAAAAAAAAAAAGAAAAAATTTTTAGCTAAAGAAATTATTTACTAATTTTTAGTAAACTTTATAAATATTAGATTTATTTATTTTAATTTTTTTTTAGTGATTTTGTTTTTTTTTTATTATAGAGCTATTATTATTGTTGCATTGTACAAAAATGTATAAAATATTTACTTTATGTTCTTATTTATAAAAACTTACCAAAGTATATATATACCCAATAGGATTCCAGACATCTCTCATTTAGATTATAACTAAATTGTGGCCAATTTTTAATATAATTTGCTAAAAAATAACAAAACTATATTTACTTAAATAACTTTTGATCCAGTAATCAGAATTGAATATACTTTTTTTTGTTAAATGTGCCTTACTAAAAGCTTTATTTTAAAAAAAAGTTTGACTACTAAATGTCAAAATAATTGCAAAAACTGTTTTTTTTACTTTTTAACTTTTTGGAATTTTTGCTAAAATGTATAAAGTATAACTCCTGTACTAGATGCCTAAGGTTCTTATCTAATATAATTACTAAATATTTTAATTAGAAATTCCAAATCATTAGTGTTAGAGCTTTTTGTATATCTAACTATATATTCTTTATTATTAACTAGCTATTGTATGTCTTATTAAAATTGCTTTTTTTTCTTTTAAATTTTTCTTTTTTACAAAGAGTTTATAAAAAAAAAAAAGTAAAAATAAATAAAAATAAATACAAAAAGAAAGTAAAAACAAAAAAAAAAAACTTTAGGTCGATATTATAGAAGTTATACTCTCTCTAATTGCAAATTACAAGAATGCTAGTTCAAATTCACCTAGTAGTAAATAGCAAAATACATTAGCTAATCATACCAAATTAGAAAAATAAAATACTATATAAAACAGAAACCCGGAGCATCAATTGACAGACCAAAAGCACTAAGTAAATAGTTGTTTGTTCATTTAAAACTATAATATAAACTTGATAATCAAAACTTCAATTGAATAACTAAAGTTATAAGATATAATATAAGGCTAAAGTCTGATCTACAAGATACTTTATAAATTATAGCACTATATGATATTAAGACCAATAAGTTGTTTTATACTAAGTAATACCAAATAGTTCTTATAGCAAGCTAAAAATTGGAGTGCATAAAAGATACTTAGATATATAGTTGCAAATATTAAGGTAGCTACTTTTTCATATTATCCTTTATATTATAAAAATTTGTATATAATCATATTAATATGTCACATTAATATAGTATATTTTAATATATATTCTAATATCTGTGACTCTACTTGAGTAGTTAAAATAAACAAGATATTAGTCTAAAAATATTTGAAGCTAATATTGTATATTTAGTAGTATTAAATATCTGAAAAATTTTTTTGGTTTTTTGAAAACATAATTAATAATTTTATATTCTTATAAATATTTTAATATTTTTAAGGGAATTGCTATTCATACCATGAATTTTTGCTAGTTGCACTATGGTATATATAGTTTATTTTGATTTTGTTACTAACTTTTAAAAACCTTTATTAATATTATCTCTATAAGTTTTTAATTAAGTTTAATAAAAATTTTTTTATTTGAATTCTATGGATTTATAAAATTAAAATAAAAAATTTTCATTAAATTTGGTCAAAAACTTGTAAAAATATCTTTGATGAAAGTTCCTGCAAACAATTTCAACATAGCTTTTTTATAATATATTATATGTTTTTTTTGTTTTTTTCAAAATAACCCACAATTTGATGATGATTTATGAAATATTCTATTATACTAATCTAAAAACATTTACATTTACCATATATATTTGATTTGTAGAATTTCAATTTTTATAGAAAAATATTAGAAATTCATAGAAATATTGATGTTTTTTGTAAATTTAAATGTATAATATTTTTGCAGAATTTTTTTTCGAATTTGAATACTTTTGAAAGGATTTCTTTAAATAAAACCTCAAAATAAATAAGTAAATTTCTTAAATATTCAAGAATTTACTATAAAAATTTTAGCTCAAATAAATCAATATTGATAGAAATATTTAGATTTTTTATTATTTTGCAACTAGATTTGGATTTTTCTTGTAAACTATTTTGGCATATGATATATATTTTTGAAAATATAAAAATCTTTTATCAAAGATATCTCTGAGTTCTTAATTGCCAATCCAGATAAAATCAGCAATATTTTTATATTTAAAATTGGGGCAAAACAAATATATAAACAATGTAGTACAAAATCTGAAACAGGTCTGTATATATTAAATTTTTATAATTAAAGAATTTTAAAGACGTTTTTACTCATATCTTCATATCTACAGGTCCGATTTTAATGAAATTTTACTAGTAGATGCACAAAAACCTTTCTACAATTTTACTTAGATCAAAAAAATAATATTTACTTAGTACAAAAAACTTTTCATAAGGGTTATAATCAGATTTACTAATATATTGTTTATATATTTGTTTATCCCCAATTTCAAATATAGTGATAATATAGCTATAGGACCAATTTTATCCGGATTGGTAATTAACCAAATTCAATGAAAATTATTTATTTTAATTCTAAAATATATAGAATTCAAATAAAAAAATTATCATCGAATTTGGTTAAAAACTTGTGAAGATATTTTTGATGAAATTTTCTGTAAACAATTTTAATACAGCTTCTTTGTAATATGTTTTTTTTGTTTTTTAAAATAACACACAATTCGATGATGATTTATAAATATTTTGTTATACTAATCTAAAAACTTTTATTAATCAAACTTGTAGTGCATATCTTTGACTTGTAAAATTTTAATTTTATGAAAAAATATTAGAAACTTGTAAGGGTGCTGACATTTATTAGATAATATTTTAGGGGGTGGGAGGTCAAGAAAAATCTTAGTTAAATTTGATTGGCCAAAATTTTATTTATAGATCTTATCTGGAGTAGGGGGATAAGCCCCTATAGTAAATGGATATTAGGTAATAAAATCAGCACCCTAAAAATATTAATTAATGTTTTTGTAAATTCAAATGCATAATATTTTTACAGAATTTTTAATTAAATTTGACTGCTTCTGAAAAATTTTTTTAAATAAAAGCTCAAAAATACTATATACTAAGTAAGTAGATTCTTTAGATATTTGAAAATCTACTATAAAAATTTCAACTCAAACAAATCAATATTGATAAAGATATTTAGATTTTTTGTTTTATTTTAGTTTTAAATTTCTTTGTGATAAAAAAAATAAAAAAATTAAAGTACTCTATTCTAATTTTTACAAGTTCAAATAAAACAAGTTACTGTGCATTAACAAAATCAATAGGAAATAGGTTAAAATTTTGCTTTCTAAAATTTTAAGTTATTTGGTTAAATATTCTTTCTATAAAGTCTTTTTTCATTTAGTGCGACTTCTTTATAATATATATTTTTGAAATAGAAAATCTTTTATCAAAGATATTTTCACGAGTTCTTGGCTAAATTTAATGAAAATATATTTGTAGAATTAAAATAAAAAATTTTATCAAATTTGGTCAAGAACTCATAGAAATATCTTTGATAAAGATTTTTTTCATTTCCAAAAATGTATATTATATGCCAAAATTGTTTGCAAGTAAAATCTGAATCTCATCAGTGAATTATATATACGTAATATTACGTAAGATATTACGGCCCGTAATATTACAAAAATCTTACGATTGCTACGGTTTATTACGTAATATATTACGTTATATTACGGTAATATTACGGTTATTATTTCGAAATATTTCGAAATACAGTCAACCCTCCATAAATGCAACCTCCATAAATGCAATACCTCTCTAAATGCACATTTTTTTCTATTCCGTAAAATGTTATTAGTGCTAAATGCACGTTCTATATTCTGTAAATGCACGTTCTCTTGAATAACATTTTATATTACACTAACCTCCCTAAATGCACATGGCCAATCAAATTTTAGTATTTAAGATAGGTTATACAGGTTTGGTGGAAGTTATACAAACTTGATGATCTAGTTTTTAAAAGCTACAATTTAATTGGCTCTTTCTAAATGCAAACCTCCCTAAATGCACGTTGTAGGCTTGTCTCTACGAGTTGCATTTATGGAGGGTTGACTGTATACCAAATAAAAAATGCAAATTACCTCCCCCTACAGGGGTCGCGTACTCATGCAGATCAATAAACTAATGCGCGCAGGAGGTAATATTTTGATATTTTCGCATTGTTTCGCAATATTTTGGATCTTTTTGCATTGTTTTGCAATATTTGGCAAATTTTCGCAAATTTTTAAAATTTTTTAAAAATAAATAAACGATATACATATTCACATAATAATGCTTATTTACAGGTTTTCGCTTTATTTCGCAAGGTTTCGCAATTTATTATAAAATTTTACATTTTTTTATTTATTATTATTTTTTTATTTATTTTTATTATTTTTTTTTTTGTGTGTTAAGGTGAGGTTTTGTCTCAATCTTTATTAATTTGTATAAGTGCCTCCAGGGGCAGCTTTGGGTACATTTTATATTATTACAAAATTACTCCATGTACAAATTATTAAACAAGTATGAGACTCAGACTAATTTATCTGCAACCTAAAACTACTAGAGTGGTTAAAACTCACCTATATTTGTATATCTAAAATTGAATTAGTAGGGGAGCTATATAAGGTCCACATAGTAGACCAAATAGAGATTTTACTTGAGTCTAATCCTAATTGAGGGCATTGATTATTAGTGTGTTGTTGATTAGGGAGGCCGCATATGCAGCTATAAGTATAAGAGATTCTGGTGCGTAGTTGTATAGCAGATTGGTTAGAAGAGTGAAAGATAGGTTGTGGAGTAGG
Organism: Gigaspora rosea; assembly: GCA_003550325.1. Classification (NCBI taxonomy): domain Eukaryota; kingdom Fungi; phylum Glomeromycota; class Glomeromycetes; order Diversisporales; family Gigasporaceae; genus Gigaspora; species Gigaspora rosea. Next base: position 30,643 of record QKWP01000052.1, on the reverse strand, counting down.
AGTGTTAGAAAGTTGTTTTTTATAGGTAGATAGTTTAGCACAGTAGGGTTTCCATAGATTTTCATATATATTTTGTGATATTTTGAGAAGTAGTTTTATAGTGATATCTGATGCTAACTTATAGGAGCAGGTAAAATTAGAAATTGTGTTAATAAGTGAAGTTGGGATAAATCCTTGAATAGTTGTATAAATGTTGGCTGTTAGGTTGTTGTGATTGTTAAAAGATAGGCATGAATGTTGTATAAGTTGGTTATGGAGGTCATATAGTTGGGTATTAGTGATATCTAGAATTTGTGAAGTGATAATTTGTTTGATAGAATTGTGTATAATCTGTAGGAGATTAGTTGTATCGGGGCAGATAAGCCAATGTAAATTGTGCTCATGTGTATCGCAATTGATGCAATTAATTGATGTATAGTGTAGTGGATAAAGGTTGTGTAGATGGGATAATGTAGGAAGAAGTTGAAGAAGAATTTTGATTTTAAAGGATTTGGATTGGTTGAGATGAGAGTTGGTGTAGTTATAGGTACGTTTATAGTTGTTATTGAGGTAAAGCCATGTTGCATTCCAGTCTATTTGAGGTGAAAGAGGTATAATATTGTTCATACGATGTTGGGAAGACCACATTGCAATGGTATGTGCATTACATATGTTTTTAATTGCTCTGCGAGATGGTTGCTCTACAGTTACATTATTGTAAAATAAAGAGTATGATAGGTTGTAAATATTGTTGTAATTTAGTGTAAGGTACGTTTCGGAGTGTGAACTAGGGTTTTTAGAGAGGTTGTCAGCAAGGTTATTGTATATACAGTCCTGGTGTGCAGGTACTTTGTGTAATGTAATTTGAAGGTTGTAGGATTGAATAAGGTTTAGTAAGGTATGCCAAATAGGCCAGTAGTTGTAGGCATATTGTTTGTGAGGAGAAGGAGGTTTATGGAATAAGTTGTGAAATTTGGAAATGATAGATTGGGAGTCTGTGTATATAGATATTTTACTATTACGTGGGCATGTACAAATTGCAGAAAGAATAGCTATAAGCTCAGCTTTGTAAGAGGAAGGCCAGTATCGTATTTGGGCAGAGTATGATTGAACAATAGAGTTGTCATGAGTTTGGATCCAACCAATACTCATTTTGCATCTTTCATTAGTAATATTAGTAACTGAACCATCAGTATAGAAGGTGAGTGAATTAAGTGATTGGTTATTGGATGCAATTTGGTATAAGGAGTTAGAGGCTGTATTGGATATAAAGATTTCATGAATAGGGTTGTTAGGAATTGGTAGTATTGGGATAGGAGGTGTGTTTTGTGTATTGCGAACTGCTATAGAATAAAGCAAGTCTAGAAAATTAGCATAAATTTTGAGTTTGTTAGGAGGATTGTAATAGCACTTCCTTCCATTGAATTGGGTAGAAAGTGTAGCAGAGATATCAAAAGTACAGTGATCAGAAATTCGATTGGTGTTGTAACTACAACCTGTACATGGCATACAGATAGTTTCAGGTATTGGATAGAGATTGGAGTTGTGGCTATTTGTTTGAATAGTCCAGTGTGTAATATTGATAGTGTTGGTGCTATTATTAAATTTGCGAGCTTTCCCTATAATAATGTCTTGGGTATTTTCATTGTATGTGATAAGCCAAGGTTTAGATTTACTGCGAAAATGACCTGTAGTAAAGGATAAAGTATTTGTAGGTGGTAGTTGCAGGGAGGAGGAAATAGAGCGAGTTGTGGGATTAGATAGGATTATTTGTTCAAGAGTGGTAAACCAGCCCGGTTTACGACCTGTATATAGTTGGTTAGTGCGAGATGAAATATGATTCCATTCTAGCAATGTAGAATTGTCAAAGGATGTGAGTTGTTGAAGATAGATAATATTTTTGAAGCGGAGTTGTCTTTTGAAGTGTATGTACTGAGGGTGGGTATTAAGAATAGATTCAAGAGAAGTGTAGGGATATTGTAAAGTAAAGGGCTTTGAGTTGTATGGGTTGGTATTAATAGATAAACCAGTATAGTTAAGAAGGTGAATAATTTTACAAGTTGTCGTGTTTTTATTGGAACCATCAATTTTGGGGTTAGGGTGATGTAAAATATTTATAGGTGACCAGAGATTGTTTTGTAGGTCCTGTAGACGTATGTGTGTGCTAATACCGAGGAGGTCTGGATTATTAATTCGTAGTAAAAGGTTAGGGATGTGATGTTGTAGTTGGATGTCCCAAATATTTTTAATACCATAGATATTATGATTTAACATAGTGCTATTTGGTGTAGTTGATGAGAGATGAGATTTATGTTTTGCGATTATAAGATATTTAGAAAGAAGTTTGAGGCATAGTGATTTGGATAATACAATATTGTGTATGCGGTATTCAAGGATTGGAGTGATGACATTGTTAATTATATAACAGACTTGTTTGTCTGTAATCTTTTTAGGACGTAATATTTGTAAAAGTTGAAATATTTCTTGAGTAATATGTTTAGCTTGTATAAAATATTTAGCAGTAGCTGTAAACCAGCATCCTAAGAATTTGAAAGGTGTGTGTAAAGGTTGGATTGGAATTGGAGAGTTAAGGAATTGAAGGAAAGATTGGGACTTAGTATTAGATAGGAGGATGGATTTGCTAGGGTTAACTTGAATATGTGCTATAGAATAAAATGTAGCTGCAGTATTAAGTATTTGTTGTAACTGATCAGAAGATGGAGCAATCCATAGTGTATCATCCATATATGCGAAAACTGAAGTTGATGTTTGTATAGTTTGACTTTGTATTGGATGAATAGAAGAAGTATATTTAGAAGTTATTGTATAGCCAGTAAATTTGGTTTTGATTTTATTAATGAGAGGGTCATAATATATTCTTCATAAAAGTGGTGTTATTGTTTCTCCTTGATCAATTCCTTCTTGTACTGGATAGCGTGGAAATAGTCCCAGATTAGTTATAACTTGGTTGGATCGGAAGAGTAGAAGATTAGTAAGAATATTAATGAGCTGATTAGGAAATTGGAGGCGCCTGAGAGATAGTTTAAGTAGATCTATATTGACCGAATCTTATGCCTTGCTCATATCCTGAGATAGAAGCCAAAGCTGTTGTTTGTTGCAGTATGCATGTTCAATGAAGTTATTGAGTATATGTATAGGGGTATTGGTACTATTACCAGGAAGTGCAATGTAATTGTAAGGGTTGAGAATAGAGTGTTTAGATAAGGTTTGGTTTAAGCGATTAGTTAAGATTTTTGTATAGAGTTTTTTGGTATGTTCTATGAGACTAATTGGTCGGGTATTGTTGAGGTTACCGTCAAATTGGGGCTTTTTGGAGATTGGGTATATTCTGCTATCCTTCCACTGTTTGGAAATATTTTGTGATTGGATAAATCGGTTGAGTAGTGATGTTATTGCCTGGAGCATATTTGGTCCTATATGTTTCAACATTTCATAGCTAATTCCCGAAGTACCACATGCTTTGTTGTTAGGAAGTTGACTGATTGTGTTTTGAACTTCTTCTAGTGTAATAGGTTGTAGAATAGAATTATACCAGGATGGGTTGATAGTTGAAATTGGAGTGTATTCTTGTAACCAGTATTGGTCAAAAATGGTTTGGTTATATGGCTAGTGATGTGTCCATTGTTCAAAATGATATGAAATATGCTGTTTAATGAGTGTAGGGTCAGTGATAACTTGTTTAGTAGTAGTAATATTGTGAAAATGTACAGGGTCTTTGTGTCTGTTGAGGATACTATTAATCATTTTAGTAGGTTGAGTTAGTAGCTTTTCTTGTCTTCTTTGAATAGCTTGACTAATATGATTGCATAAGTGTTGAGAGTTTTCAAGGTTTCGTGCATGATATATGGTTTTAAGAAAGGGTTTGGTAGAGTTGAGCCAGTTTGAAATTTCATCTGGATGATGAGGGGGTGGAGGGATTTGAAAGTTATGTTTAGTATTAATGTAATCAATGAGGTCATATGTAGGTTGTGATATAGGTGTATTATTTTTAAGTGCTGTTTTGGTATGATAAATTATTTTGCTAATGTTTTTGAGATCTTTGTGTAAATTGGTAGCTTTTGGAGTAAAAGTATAAGTAAAGTTATGGATAGTATATTTGTGATTAGGAATGTAGGAAAGGGCAGCGTTAATTATACTGATCTGTATCTTGTGTCATGTTTTTTCAAGAGATTCAGTTGTTGTAGTATTAAGTGGAATATGGTGATATTGGATATAATGGTTGATTTGGTTTGTAAGGGCAGTGTCATTAATCACCTGATTATTTTTTATCAGAGGCCTACCCCCTCTCTCTTTCTCAATATATAAATAGTCAGGTTCTTATATATAATTTTAACTTTTTTTTACCCCCCTCCCCTACTCCATTGCGTCATGTCTCATTACGCGTCCATTCCTGTTTATCCACCTGCATGCCTTCTTCCCGATTAGGATAGGAACAACAATGCCGATCTTTTGGAGAGGGTATGCCGAATTTCCTACTTTTCGTCAAAAATTTCAGCAAAACTGACTTCCAGCGAGAATATGATAGTGGGTATATGGTTGAATAAGTCCTTGTAACCAAAAACCTTAAAGAGAGTAGTGAAAAACTCATTTTTCTTAGTTCACCGCCTAGCCAAGCTATAATCCCTTCGTCGACGAAAGTTTTCTTTTTTAACTTCTACCAGAATTTCTTGTACCAAGGGCACCTACTGCCCGTTATCTTGCACAACTGACGCTTCTGGCTTGCATGCTGAATATATAAAGGAGTCCCTGACAACACAAGGAAGGTTGACCTTTATATAAACCAGTATTACTAGCTGCTTCGTTTTTTACTAATGAAAAATTTTTTGTTTTTCTTTTGTTTGGAAATTTGTACAAGTGATTGACGGGAAGAGTGTTCGGTTATTATTCCAGTTTAATAGCATTATTTAACTCTCTTTCAAGATATCAAATTCTTTTTTCACATATACCTATAACTCTTTCTAAGGTATATAGGCGTTGTTCGAAATTCCTATTTGATTCCGCTAATTGTGATACTATCTCATAGAGTTCTTGGTTAGTTTGTTGCAGGGCCAGTGATTTTATATGTTTCACATAATACCACAGGATTCATATAAATACGCCTATATCATATAATTTGGTGTTTATTACCGCAAAATAGCACATAATATGCCAATTTATAGAAATTGTCATCTAATTTAGCAATTTATTGGCAAGTCGATATATAAAATTTAACAGATCCGGTATCTCCCAACTAGTAATGCCACCGAAATTGATTTTTGAAAAAGGTCTATTTCGTCTTCATTAGAGAAAATTAAAATTTTTTATAAGGAGGAGCAAATAAAATTTATATAGATATATCAAATAATTTCGTCTTTCAAGTAAAATAGATCAAAAACAATTTCGTCTTCAAATTCTAATTTCGGGTTTTAGAACCCGAAATGCTTTCATCCTCATATATACTCCCAATGTAGAATTTGAATGAACTCAAATTATGAGCAAGGTCATAAAAATTTTTTTGAAACAGAGTCCAGAAAGTTCTGACAAATTTTAGTTATGTATAGCACAGAATTACATATAATTTCATAAACCATGGCACAGAATTGCAAATAATTTGGCCAAGTATACCACAGAATCGCACTTAATTTGGCAAATATGGTTCGCATCGCATCACATAATTTAAATTCTGTCACCACATAATTTTGATTTTGTCACTGCAAAAAATCACTGGCCCTGTACTGGCCCAATTGTGGAAAAGAAAAAAAAGAAGAAAAAGAAAAAACATCATTGATTAATATAAAATATCTTGATATTACAAACCATGTGAATAATTATAAAGTAATCATAATGGTTTATTCTGCAATAATATATCAATAAATAGTAAAGACACGTTTGATTTACTTTGAAACTGTAAAGTTAATAAAGTTTCGAGCTTATTTTTTTTACATACACAAATATGCGAACATGTTTAACAATGAAATTGAGTTGCGAAAATAATGTACCTGATATTTAAAGTTTTAAGTTTGCTTAATAAGACCCAATTCACAAATGTTCTGGAAATAACTATATACCATATTTTCGAGTAATAACGCTTACCTGCACGTTATTTTGAGAATATGCGCATTATTTAGAGTACGCGCACGAGTGTTATTTTGAAACATATGAAGTTTTAAATATTTTTTTTAGTGAATGGAATTGATTATATTTACTCGATCATTGATCAATTTAGGACAATGATCGAGCAAAAATGGGTCATGGTCTAGGAAAACCCCCTTCTGACACTTTTTTAAAAATTTTGAAATTTTTGATTTAAATTAAAGTTTTGGCTTAATCTACTTTTCTTTTTTTCTTATTAAAACAAACAAAAGTAAAGATTTAATTAAATTACTTTTTTAAAAAAATGCACTATATCTTTGGTTGTAAAACATAATGCTAGTATCGACAAAATTTCATTTGAAACTATCAAACAGTTAGAGCTGTGCATCTATTTAAAAATTTTAATAATAATTGGCCGGCAGATGATTCTAGGACAAGTGATACAAAAGTTACCTTTTTGATGCTTCATAAGTATTGTTCCTGATGCATTGTTATAAAAATATCAAAAACGGAACTTTAAAATTTCTGTCTGTCTTACCTCTTTCTGACGATCCCTTGTACCAAATTTTCCAAGAACTCCGACCTACGAAAACTCTATAGTTAATATAACTATACACAACAAAACTTTACCAAAGCTGCTGTCAGGTACAAAGTCCACTCACTAGATGTTCTGCTTCTGAAATAGAGATGAAAAAGATATGCAGACTTTTAAGCGAGGCACCTTGGCAGGCTTTGGTACTATCAAGCAAAGACGTAGTAGAAAAACTCTGGAGCTTTGTCAAGTCCTATGGATATAAGAATAGAAGTAAAGGCTTGGTTAGATATATTATTCTATATAGCGTAACTTTGTCAAAGTTCTTTAAGTTTGGTACTCCTGCCCTACGCCCCTTTGGTCTTTTTGAAATTTCAAAAAAGTGGGCATTTTGGTTTATCCCCTCCAAAAGATCAGCATTGTTTATTTCTTCCAAATCGGGAATGCGCCTACCAAATCGGAATGAAGTCACGAGTGAAATTGGGTCTTTCAAGATAAACAGTGAACGCCATGTGAGGTTTTTTGGAATAGACATCGAAATGAAATTTCTTTCTAGAACGTTTTATTAAGCGTAGTTTCTTTTCTTTTTTCTTTTCTTAATCTGTACATATAATACTTAAGGGAGGCGTTTCCTTGTTTAGTATTATATAATTTTTTTTGTCTGGCACAGGCGTAAATAGTGCTGTCATAGCCGCTTACTTTGTGCCTTTTTCTTCTTTCTTTTCATTTTACTTTATATTACTTTGGTTTTTCGTTTAGGTTGTATAGATTTCCCCCATTTTATTTTTCCTTTTATTTTCTTTATACCTTTTTGTTTTCTGGTAGAATCCTGCTACTCGAGAAGTTAGGAGAAGAGGTTTAGAAAGTAGGTGGTTATGACAGGCGGCAAACTTCCGTCAGTGATTCGGATACTCTAAATCTATTGAGAAAAGGGGATCAGATAAGAGAAAGTTTGTATAGCAGGTCATATTTAAGGATCTTTAAGACACCTGGGTGGGTCACACTTTAGTATTTGTACCTCAAAGTAGGTAATCATGTTGTACCGGCATTACATAATTGATAAAATAAAAGTTGCGGCATGACTGCCAAAGTTCAAAAAAAAATTTTCTGTTTGTCTTCACTTGCATATTTGTGTAAAAAACAATATATTTTATAGTTGTTATACTGTAATATGATTGGGTGAGATGCAGTTCGTGCCATTAATATTGTGTAATATTACAAAAACCTTAATGGAGTCATTTAAAGCCAGGTGCGTTCACATGATAGAAAGCCAATTAAATCTCATAGACAGAAATTCGTTTGATTGGCTGATGTAAATTAATTGCCTGGGTAAATTATTTATACACTTTAAAGTACTTTTTTAGAACGTAAACTTACACAAGCAAAAAATTGTTGCAAATATCGTTTCTAGCTACAGAAGAGTGCTAGAAAGTTAACTCTAAAATTAATCTTTTATAATCTTTTATTTAGAGAAGTTAGCTTAGACGCAACTTTCTGAACTAGGTAAAGAAAAAAAGGCTTTGTTCGAATTTTTAACGCACTAAAAAAAAATAGTTGCTAACAAAATAGCTGGTTTTTTTTTTTAGAGATCAGAATTTCAGATTTGGTTTTTGAAGCAGAATAAGCTTATTAGTGGTGTTAGCAATAAAACATTTAGGGTTAAAGCACTCTTAAATTGGGTTGGTTTTTAAGTTTGAATTTATAGAATGTATATATGAGTTTGGGTTCTTAAATAGTTATATTTAGTAAGTCTGGTTGTTTTAGTAGTTGAACACTGCTACTCCTTTTTACATATATTCACCTATCTTATATATGTATATAATCAGTGTTTTTACAGATTTGTATAAACTTTTTTTTTGAAGTTTTTCATTTTTAGTACTATAATATTGTAAAATAACAAATAAAAATTGTGCAATTTGATTGGGTAATAATCACATGTAGATTTACAAATCGATCTCTAAAAAACTAGCCAATCAGACAAACTTCTGTCTATGAAATCAAATTGTAAAATTTGATCTTTACGGATCAACCTAATGAGACAAAAACAAAGAAAAAAAGTGAAAAATACTAAAAATACAAAAAACGAGTGTCTAATAAAAAATGTCAGAAAGACTCTTACTCTAAATTTAATTAAATGATCAAAAACATATAAATACATTTGGCTTTAGCCATCTCTCATTTTTATGTTCATGCGTTTTTTTTGTTTTTTGCCTTCTTTAGGCTGTTCCATATAAACAAAATTTTGCGACTCCGTTTGGTTGATTTATATGAAAATGTCACATGGGTACATGGCTTTAGACGACTTCTAAAAATGGCATTCTAAACCTTTCTTGGGCCATTAATAAAAAATGTCGGGAAGGTAATTTTACCTATATTGATCCTAATCCTAACACTACCCTAACTCCGACCCTAATACTAAACAAACTCTGATATAAATTTTAACTAAAATTTCAAAAAATCATGTGGATACATGGCTTTAGCCATCTCCAAAATTGGGGTTTTTGAGGTTTTTGAGCAAAACCTGGTTCAAAAACCAAGTTTAGGGTCATTTGAACCAAGATCAGGTTTATTTAAACCAAGACTGGGTTTATTTGAACCAAAACTGAGTTTATTTAAACTATTAATTTGAACCAGTTGAGCTATAATCGGTTAACTGACCCAAACTGAATAAATTTTGGGTAACTGGTTGAGTAAATACTTAATCAGTTGACCCGTACAACTGATTAAGAATTAGTTAACAAAATGTTAAAAGAGAAAAGTTCTGAAAGAAAATAGCAGACGAGAGTAAAGGTCCGAAAGTAAATGTAAAGTAACCTTAATCGGTTAAATCGGTTGATACCAAATATTTCAGATCGGTTAACCGATTAAAGAGAATTTTCTCGGTTCAAATTACTAATTTAAACCAAGACCAGGTTTATTTGAACCAAGAACAGGTTTATTTGAACTAAAATTAGGTTTATTTAAACAAAAACCAGGCTTTCTAACTACAAAAAAAACAAAAAGCTAAAAATAGAAGTAATTTCATTCTGGTTTCCATTTCCTAGTTATAAAAATTCTTTAATAACCTACTATACACCATACATTACATAGTACTGTAGTACATCGAACACTTGGGTGTCAACAATAAGCTTAATTACAAACATATATAGTAAAAACCATTAATGAAGATTTTTTTAAATCGATTTTTTCGAAAATTTCAAATTATATTAATTTATTAATAAAAAATGCCTTTGTGCAAACTTTAATAACTTCTGTTATATTAATTTTTTTTTAATTCTGCAAGTTGACATTTATTCTTTAAGAGTGTCTCTATCAAATAATAATCACATATTTTAAATGTTTGATTGTTTTTATATAGTATTACATTAACTAGTATTTATTAATAAACATATATATTAATAACATTTTTGAATTCTCTTCCTGTCGATCACTTGTACAAAATTCCGAACAAAAGAAAAACAAAAAATTTTTTAGTAAAAGACAAAGCAGCTATTAATACTGGTTTTTATAAAGGTCAACCTGCTTTTCCCAGTCCGGGGACTCCTTTATATATTTGGCACGCAAGCCAGAAGCGTCAGTTGTGCAAGATAATTGGCAGCAGATGCCCTTGGTACAAGAAATTCTGGTGGAAGTTCTCTTTCGTCGACGAAGGTACTATAGTCTGGCTAGGTGGTGAACTAAAAAAATGAGTTTTTCAACACATTCTTTAAGGTTTTTAGTTACAAGAACATATCCGACCATACACCCACTATCATATTCTCGCTTGAAGTTTTTTTTCTGGAATTTTGAACGAAAAGTGTGAGACTCGGCGTACCCCCTCCAAAAGATCGGCACTGTTGTTCCTATCCTAATCGGGAAAAAAGCATGCAGGTGGATAAACAGGAATGGACGCGTAATGAGACGTGGCGCACAGGAGTAGGCAGATCTGCAGAAAATAAATTCCAGAATGTTCCATTACTTTTCTTTTTATATATAATACTCTGGTGAGGCGTTTCCTTGCGCAGTATTATATAATTTTTATCACTAGAATATTCTTGAATATTTCTCTGTCTTTTTTCCTTTCTTTTTTTTTATTTTCTTTTTTCTTCGAGTATATGTATGTCAGGCCATATTTTTTTTTTTTATGCTTTTTTCATCTTGTCTTTTTTTTTATTTTGGTTCTTCGCTTAGGTTGTGTAGTATTTCCTTCTTTTATTCTCACCTTTTCTTTTCGTTCCCCTTTATACCCTTTCTTTCAATTTGTTTTTTCTTTTTTTCGTTAGTTGTATAATGCAGATATTAGTTAGAAAACTATTCTGCCAGGATCTAGGTGGAAAAAGTTTATAAAGAAAAAGGTGGTCATGACGAGCCATGAAACTCAGCTAATGATCTAGCGATAGAGGGGTTTGAAAAAATCCCGGCAATAGTGAAGCTAATTCTACTCTGGCAGGTCATGGACAGGTGCTTTTAAGTAACCGGACGAGCTGTTTTTTAGATGTAAGGCTAGAAGAAGCTGGAGGGTAGTAATAGCATTTGATAATGTAACTAACCTACTATTATGAATAAAAAATGGCTTGATCACCAGGCTAATATTAAAAAAAAAAATAAACATATATATTAATATCTTTTTATCAATGATGCCAAATCAGAAAAGTATCTATTACAACTTGTGCATTTTCTGTAACTCTACACTGTCAATAGAACTTTTTAATTCTTTTGGAATGTGTTGAAGTTTTTCTTGAGTTATATTTTTAATTCCACTATTTGGACCTGAAATTTGAATTCGAGCTTGCTAAAGTTCTGCATCCATATTTGATATCATAATGATTGAACATACCTTCCAGTTGTTGTTGATGGATCACGATACTATTAATTCAATAAAAATATTAATATATTTAAAATATGCGGTAATTACTTAATAGAGGCACTCTAAAAGAATAAAAATCAATTTGCGAAATTTAAAAAAAATTAATATAGAAGAAGTTATTAAAGTTTGCGCAAAGATGTTTTTTATTATAAATCAAGAATTTTAAAATCAATTTCAAAAAAAATCTTCACTATTGATTTTTTAATATAAGAAAGATGGGGTATTGTGGACAGGAGGGTATTGTGGACAGGGCGGGTATCTTAAGATCTAGTGATCAGAATTGGATAATTTTTATACCATTCGAATCGTCTCAAAGAGATGAATCAAATAGTATAAAAATCATCCAATTCTAATCACTATTACAAGATATCGTTATTTATGCAAAATATAAGTTTTTGTATATATTTGAAAATCTGCAAATTTTTACATAATATACCTTTAACGATCTTGGGATCCCGTGATTGGATTTTAACGATTTTGTGCTTGTTAGAATCATCTCACTGAGACGGTCATTTTGGTGTAAAATCATCCAAAACGGACCAGTAGATCAAAATTTATCACTGTGTCCACAATACCCCCCTTTCTTCTAAAATTTATTTTTATATTCTATTTTGTGTACTAATTATTTATATCTAAAACAATATAACTTATGATATAAAGATTTTTTTGCAGTAATTTATTCTTTATTAAGCATAGTTCAAATATTAAAAATTGAATAAAAATCTATTTGATTTTTAAAAAGTTTTATTAGTAGAAACTTTAACATGTCCATAATACCCCCATCTCCCTTATGTCTTGCTCTATGTTTGTGATTAAATCGAACACCCAAGTACGTCATCAATGTCTACGACAAGATGATGAGCCAATTATATCGATTTGATTAAATGCTACTGCGCCTAAACCTTAAAAAAAATATATAAATTTTTTATGCCTCACATATACCAATTTCAAAAAAAAAAAATGTCTGTTGATATGTAAGTAAAAAAAAGACGAAATGTACTAGATCATAAACTTTTTTAAAATTTTTTTTTTTTTTTTTTTAAGAGTTGCACCAAAACCGAGCTGGGCCGACGAAGTTGGAGAAGAATTTGGTAAGAATTTTTGCCGAGTTTGTATTTAGAGGATCAACAAAATTAATAAAATAAATCATTACCACTAATTTATTCAGATCCACTTCCCCTCGAAACTTTTACCGACGAAAATGGTATTAAAACCGTTGTCGAATACAAAACTAATGACGATGGAAAAAAAGTAAAGGTATGCTATCAAGCTTTAATAAGTCAGTAAATGTAAGACAGAAAATAATTTATTCGTTTTTTAGGTTACAAGAAAGATTAAAAAAACTTTAATTACTGAACGTGTTAATAAAGCTGTTGCTGAAAGAAAGGTACTTTCAAATATATGAATATATAAAAAAAAAATATATTTAATAATTATTTGTTTTAATAATTCATAATAATTTAATTTACGATTTTTTAGAAATGGGCAAAATTTGGTGAAGAACGTGGTAAAAAAGTTGGACCTGATCTTAGTACTACAAGTATTGGTGAACAAATATTCTTGAAGCTTTCAAGTAATTTTAAGGTAAAAATTTTTTTCATGATTGCAACAATTTATTTTCAGTTTTGATCTAAAGTTTGTAATATATTTTATTTTATTTCTTTTGATAGAATGCCGAAACGACTGACGATAATATTGTAAATAAAGGAAAACTTAAAAAGATTCTCTGTCGTATATGTAAAGGTGATCATTTCACTACTAAATGCCCATATAAAGATACGCTTCAACCTTTAGATGAGATTAATACTACCATCCCGGATGCATCAAAAGATTCTGGTAAGTTTACAAGATAATTGACTTTTTAAAAATTATTGAGTTATTAAATTATTTAATTTTGTACATTAGCACCTGCCGCAGAGCCAGCTCAACCTGATACAACCAGTGGTAAATATATTCCACCAAGTTTACGAGCAGGAAATAAAGGTACTGGAGACTCGTTTAAAGAACGTAAAGGTAATTTTCAAAAATTTTATTTATTTTTTAGTTTTTTAGTTTTATATACAATCATTTATTAATATATTATAATATTTTAGACGATGCCACCATTCGTGTTACAAACCTGTCAGAAGATACTACTGAAGCAGATATACATGATCTCTTTCGTAGATTTGGTAGTATTTCCCGAGTTTATCTCGCCCGTGATCGAGAAACAAATGTTTGTAAAGGTTTTGCCTTTGTCAGTTTTCAACTCCGTGATGATGCGTCTAGAGCGTTGCAAGCTATTAACGGTTATGGTTATGATAATTTGATTCTTCGTGTTGAATGGGCCAAGTAAGTAATAGATCATCATAAAATTTATTATTTAAAATTTTACGTGTATTGATTAAAATATTTTCATCTTTAGGTCATCATCTTAATATCAGGAAATTTGAAATTTTAATAGATATAAAAAAAAAAAATATATATATATATTTATATATACAGTAGAATCTATTTTATTATAATACCTAAATAATATTGTCAATTTTTATCAATTTTTTTCCCTTTACTTTCTCGGAAACTCTCAATTTTAGCATCTTCAATTAAAAAATCATACCAAAAAGAGGCTAGAAAAATAGTACTAGCATGCCATAAAGAATGAGCATCAAAAATTCCCCACCAAGGTGGGAAATCAAATATTTCTAGTGACATAGCTAGTAAAATGAGTAATACTAAAGTAATTGGTTTCCAAGCATCATCCGGTCTTTTATGCCAGTGAACTATTGACCAACCAACCCAAATTAAATTGTTTGACATACCAATAATAATACTAGCAGTCATATTATATCCATAATCAAATTTAATAAAATGTAAATATGAGCAATGAGCCAAAAATCCTGAAATACAAATCAAAGCCCATAATAAAGTTTGTTGTTTATTGCGTATTTGAAATACTCTCAAAACGGTATAAAATAGAGAATACAATATAGTAAGTCCAGCTGAAAAATAATCTAATTCCTCGGTAATTGGAAAATCTCGAGAATGATATATTGCTGACCAAAACCAACTGTTCATTGCTACGTATGCCGAAACTATATAAAACTTTTTCATATAATAAAAATCTTGAATTTGATAAAGATATGGAAGGTAACGGTAGTGTATATAACCATTGAATATACTAAATAATACACTAGCTGGTTCTTGAATCCCCAAAAAACGATGAAAAGGCCATTTACCGTAGTATTGAAGAATTTGTTGACTTTCTAATATTGCTTTATCGGTTATTTGATGCATACAATAGTATTTACAATTATCTTCACATGACCAAAGAAAAAATTGTAAGATAAATGGAATTTGTGGGTCTTGTCGACAATTATCTACGAAACAATTTGAAACGCAATATTGAAAGAGTACGTCTTGATCACCATTTGACGCACTAACTACTAGGAAGGAAGTGATAAATAATACTAAACAAATTATTGTTGAAGAATAGCTTAATTTAAACATTGTAGTAAAATAATGCGAAATAAAAATGATCAAGACAAAAAGTATGCGTACGTACGCACGTACATACAAGATACGTTCTGGGAACGTACAAGTTGTTAATTTCATTGTGTAACTCGAATAGCTTGATAATTTACCACGTGTTTTTTTTTCATGATCAGAGATAGATGTTTTTTTAAACATGAACGAAGAGGACACAAAAAAACGTCTTCATTTTCTTTGGGGTGCTTCTCATACTTTATTACCCACCGTTCCTGGTTTATCGGCTTTTTATATGCAAAAATTTAATCAATGTGCAGCTGAAGAAGATTTAAATCTTGCCGATAGTGTCAAACGAAAATATTGTGCACATTGTGGAAACATTTTCGTTCCTGGAATGAACACTCGGGTACGAATTAATGTAAAAAAGAAACGAAAAAGAAGAGATAAAAAAAAGAAATTAGAAATAAGTAAAGAAGGTATTGAAGGTAAGAGTTTAATGCTTTTTTTCTAGTGTTAGTAGTCGAAGTCTAATCTATCGATCAAGTCAATGTTATAAAAAATCGGTTTAGCCGGCTTAGTTGACTATGCAATAAATGAGTCACGCAAGTAAGTCATACTTTTTGAATATTTATTTTCAATAAAAATCAAACACTTAATATTCATATTATTCGAATCATCTCATTAAAACGATTCAAATGATATTGATTTTAAAAATTTTTATTTAAATATTCAAAAAAGCAATGACTTATTGGTTTTCCATTGAAAGCACTCAAATTGTTCAAGATGCAAGTAACTATTTGTAGAATTCTGAAATCCATCTGCAACATATAGCTTAAATTTTTGGAGTTCTGTAAAAGTAAATACGAAGAATGATAAATAAGTTTAGAACAAGATCAATTCTATTTTTATTAAGAGCCGACTAAGGCTGACTTAGCCGGCTAAGTCGACTAAGCCGACTAACCCTAATCGGCTTATAACACTACACTTTTTTTCGTTTTTTTTTTTTCCAGTTTAATGTTATCTAACGTTTTACAGAACGCGACACTCCTAAAACAATTACTGTAAAAAAACAACGGCGGATAATATACTTTGAACCATCAATCTCTAGTAATCAAATAAGTAGTACTACCTTATTTCAGAACGATTTGAAACTCACCAATCACCGACAACGTCAAAGTCATAAAAATGTTTTATCTTATTTCTGTACTTTGTGTAAGACCGAAGCGAGGTTCGCTGGCAGTAACGTTATTAGAAATAATTTATTCGTAGACAATATTCAAAATACTAATAATCAAACGCAAGTTGGCAAAGTTACTACCGTAGCACCTACATCTATGACACAAACATCCAAAGCATCTGCGTCTTGTGATAAAGGATCAGCGTCAATTCAGAAACAAAATTCTGTTGATAGCAATAAACAAAAGAAGAAAAAACAGAAAACGCAGCTTCAGCAATTATTAGCTGAGGAAAAAAGAAAGAAAGATGAAAGTAAATTAGGCGGGTTTAATTTGGAAAATTTTTTGTCATCATTGTAAATTATTAATTTGATTATTAAAAAATGTTATTTCACGTATATACTATATATCACAAATAATTTATTTGTTGATCGTGATCGATCACATAATCGTTCCTTGATCGATCATAATAATAATCGGTAAAATCGTGAGATTTTTTAATAAGTACATCTATCGAAATTTTGTCATGCATCTTTGCATGAGCAAATTCATATACGTTTAGAGATTGATTCGTACACATAAATAAACCGTAGTTTATTTTAAAACTACAGCTTTACAATAAACTACAGTTTAAACTACAGTTTATACCAGTACGATCACGTTTCGTGTGTAACATGAAATGTGTAGAGGGATGGCGACTTTATGTGTGTCGCTTATGCTGATTTCTTCAGAATCCTTTTACGGTAAAAGTTATGATTATCGTTTATCCGTTATTGGAAAGAAGTTAATTTTTTAATTTCGAATGGTGTAATTGGATTAGATATGTCATTATGATGAAATGGTTACGTCATTTTCTGTTGATTGTTATTTGAAGTGTTGTTAGTATGTACGTATGTAGCGTTTAACTTACAATCGATAAATATTAAATATTAAAATATTCTGGTTTACGTATCGCTTTGATTATAGGTGATGATTTTCGTTAGTTGAGTGATGGGCTCAATGGTATTACGAGGTTGAATTTTTTTTTTCCTTTTTTTTTTTTTTTTACGATATGTAACATATAACAATTCGTTCGCACGAAAAGGATTCATTGTGCTGGTATGATTATGTGCATGTGTAACGTGAGTGTAAATGAGTTCAACCTTTCTGGTAAGTCTTATGCGAAAAAGCCTTATGGTAGAATTGTGATTTCCGTTTGTCTGCTTTAAAGGTATATAGTATTAGCGGCGGTATTTACGTATTCCTACATGCGTGAAAAACATACATGAATATACGAATGTATATGTGTACGTTGTGAAATTTCACAAACGATTATCGTTATTTAATTACTTACCAGTTACATGAAACGTTGGGGTGCGCGGTATACTATGTAAATCAAAACTATATGTGGTATCATATAAAAATCTATTATCGAATTTTTTTAATAATTAATACAAATTTTTAAATAGATGTACAGCCCTAATGGTTCGATAGTTTTGGATAAAACTTCGCAAAGACAAGTATTACGTCCTTACAAACAAAGGTATAGAGCATTTCTTTAAATAAAATTAAATTTACCCCTTTCTTGCTGCTTTTTTTTTTAAAAAAAAACACGTAGCATATTACTGTACAGACCCCTTTCTTTTTGCTACTTTTTTAAGAAAAAAAAAACACGTAGCATATTACAGTTTTTCATGTTTAAACAAATGAAATGATTCTATAGCCTTGTTTGTAGAGATGTAATACTAGTCCTTGCGAAAATTTATTCAAAACTATCGAACCGTTAGGGCAGTACATATATTTAAAATTTGAAAAAAATTCGATAATAGATTTTTATATGATATCACATATAGTTTTGATTTACATAGTATACCGCGCACCCCAATGAAACGTATTATGTTGATCATTATGATTTTATATCATTATGACTATATACCAGTACGACACATGTAAATTTATCATTATGACGTTAACGTAGTTTTAATTTCGTTTCCTATTTTTTTCCTATTCTGGGTTACTTTGTACTCACGTTGTACTCACGATTGGTAATACAACTCTCTTTTGCTTTAATAAAAATCACCTTACCCATGAAGTTCTCGATCAAAGATCGTCAAAACATTTGCCACGTATACTCTTTTTTAGAAGGATCTGCTTGAGCAAATTTGGAAAAAAAGTCCTCTCGTTTTTAAATAATAGTTAATTAGTAGTCCGCAGTTAAAGGGAACAAATTTCATAGTAAAAATCGGCGGGCATGTGACTATTACCTTATATAGTAAGTGGAACGTCATGTGCTTCAATTCATAAGAAAAAACTCTATAGTAAACAATTGAAAAATACTCGTATCTTATGATCTATCAAACCGATTTTTGATGATTTTACTACCATTAGAATCACAAGAATTTGCTCTACAACTTTCAATTAAGCAATAAGAAAGAGTTACTTAATAAAAAAATTACTTTTATATGTAAGCAAGCCCCATTCGCACACTATAGAAATTTACTATTAAATTCCGCCGTGATTTATTATAAAATGTCGATCATTTTATACCCTTTATCTGCGATCTTCCACTTAAATCTATTTGAATCGTAACGAGTAAATAGTAAATATTAAATAGTAAATAGTAAATAGTAAATAGTAAATAGTAAATAGTAATAGTAAATAGTAAATAGTATATTACAAAAAATTTGCCAAAAAAAATATACAAAATAACCTTAAAATGTTGAAATTTTAGTTTTATGAGTTCTCCATTCTATGTTATCTATCACTTTTCAATATTTTTTTTACTTTTTATTGTTTTTTTGTGTCGGATTTTTTACCGGACAGATGGTTTGATAATCATCAGCATTCAAGGATTATCGTAGCGAAAGAATTTGTTGATCTTTTCTAAATTTAAATCTTATAACATGACTAATAATCCATTGGTCACAGAGAATCACTTTTTAATTCATCGATTAATGGCAATAGATCATCTTTATACTCACCCATTAAATTAAGGTGAATGACAGCATATGATTATTCATACAGCATGCAACATTTACAGTGATGGCACATTGTCATTTAAAAATAAATGACACCTTGTCATATGACAAGTCATTTTTGTCATAAAAAAATCATTTATTTTTTTATGACTATACTTGTCATTTATAGTTTATATAATAATTATTAATAATCACATTGATATTTGCATTGATCGTTTTCATTGATATTTATAAAGATAATTCTTTATTGTTCATGCTTTATTTTTTTTAAATTCTATATTCGAATCGATCTTTATTGCCTTGTATTACATATTTTTTTCTTTCAATACTTTATTGATTCGCATTTATGGCTTTGTGACTCGTGAATTCGTTATAATGAATTCTAAATATGCTAAAAAATTCTGATCTTCACTGTAACTTGAATTGGCATAACAGAAGAACTCAGATATAGGGACCAAAAGAACCGTTGTTCGGACCGGTTTTTGAACTGGTCCAAATGGTTCTTGGTCCAAGAATTAAGACCGGTCCAAAGTCGGTCCATATAAATAAACACAAATATAATCAAATAGAAGCAAGGGATCAATCGCGAATAATTATGAAAAGTACCTGTATTTATTTTTCATTATATTAAAACAGAAACGTAAGATTCAACGTATAATTTCCTATTTCGTGCGAAGTGATAGGATATCATGTGATCAAAAGTAGAACAGCCACATGACCCTTCATCTCAAAAACCTATTACAGGCATCTTATAACCAGAAAATGGTGCATAAGAAGGGGATGGCGTGAGAAGATCAAGATCAATAACAAATAAAGGTTAGCATATGCAATAGTATAATGCATGGATTAATAATTAGAAGGTATCAAGTAAGTATAATAATTGGGACGACCCGCCGCAAATCTTACGTTTTTGATACTCCTGCACTTACTTTTTTGATACTCCTGTATGTACCCCAAAATTACGCTTACTTTTTTGATGCTTATCTGCATATATACACGTGACTTGTGTTACACAAAGGCCCAGTGCATTGTTTTTGCAAAAATAATTTTTGATTGCACGCCACTAATGTCGTGTAACATTATACAAGTCTAATTTTGCCCGGCATTAAGCTTAATGCTGGTGGGCACTATTATGATAATGCCCCGGCGGGGTTAGACATAATTCCGGCCCACCCACCCTAGCCCTAAATCTAGGAACCCTAAAAACTAATTGTTCGAAGCAACATCCAATCACAGTACATATACGGGTTACACGACATATGCATCTAGTATATGTACTGTGATTGGATGTTGTTTTGAACAATTAGTTTTTAGGGTTCCTAGATTTAGGGTTAGAGTGGGCCGGAATTATGTCTAACCCCGCCGGGGCATTATCATGATAGTGCCCACCAGCATTAAGCTTAATGCCGGGTTAGGGTACGGTTAGGGTGGGCTGGAATTATGTCTAACCCCCGCCAGGGGTATTATCATGATAGTGCCCACTAGCATTAAGCTTAATGCTGGGCAAAATTAGACTTGTGTAATATTACATGACATTAGTGGTGTGTAACCAAAAATTATTTTTGCAAAAACAATGCACTAGGCCTTTGTATAACACAATTCACGTGTATATATGCAGATCTGCATCAAAAAAGTAAGCGTAATTTTGGGGTACATACAGAAGTATCAAAAAAGTAAGTGCAGGAGTATCAAAAACGTAAGATTTGCCGACCCGCCCAACTCGCTCCAAGATGAAGCACGTGATTCTATCATTTCTTCACGTTCATTTTTTTACATTTTTTCACTTACAACCAGCTTGCTTCGACAGGAAGGGAACAAACCAACTGGCTTCAATCTTACGGCAACTTCCCATGGGATATCATTGCAACACAGTCAGTCACCCGCTTCTCAATTATGATTCTGCCAAATTTTAATAAAACCATCTCCAGCCTAAATTATCTGCCGCCATAGCCTAAATAAATACTGTGTGTCGTGTAATGTGAAATAATTTAAATTTATCGTATCTCATATCATACTTGTGATTATCTTATTGGTGTCACAAAATCATCTTGCTATTGGTGTTACGAAGTCACCTGTGTAGTGATCACGTATGTATATGATAACTGCGCAATGCAGTTGTGCAAGCCGGGAGCGGGAGAAATACGAAATTAAAGTAAGCTTTAAAATTGTTAGACTTATACATATTATAGATACTATTTGGTTTTGACGAATATATTTTGACATTGAGTTTTGATATGAAAGCTCTAAAATATCGCATCTCATTAAAAATCAGTGCCAAAATACTATTAGCTGAGCTGAAATAGTTTCTACAACTTGTATAGTCAGGCCTGGTGTCACAGGCATAATTCCATAATTTGTATAATAATTATTTTAATTTAAAGTGCAACTGAATTAAATCAATCTATTAAATAAATATAATAAACAACGAAATATTCAAATAATTTTCTTATTTAAATACATTAAATATATGATGCAGACAAATATTACACTGGGTAATGCAGTATATATTAATAAATAATTGTATAACACAGTCACGCTAAACCAGGAATGAATGATAAACAGTAAAACTTGCAAATAATGTCAGTGTGAGTAATGGCCAGTATTAAGCTTAATTCGATCAAAATTCGAAATTACACTTTTGGGATTATTTTGCATTTATAAGGAAAGCCAATTTATAAATGTTAAATAACTCCGATATAGATAGTATCGAATTCAGCTGATTTGAAAATTAGTAAGGCACGTGATGCATTTTATGATTATTGAAAAACTTCGATAATTATTTTTTGGTTAAGTTTTTGATAATAGTAATACTGTCATTTATTTGTCATTTTAATATCATTTATAAAAATATTTTTTATGACTTGTTATTTTACCATGGTTTTGTATAAATTTTTTTTATGATAAATGATATTGTCATTTTAAAATGACATGTCATTTATAGTCATTTTCATAAAAATTTTTATGACCTTGTCATTTTGCCATCACTGATATTTATACAGCATGCTACACTTCTACTTATATTTTCTATTAACTAATAATTTTCGAATTACCATTCTATTTGGTCAGTGAGTATATCTAAGTTGTTTAGAATTGCAAAAACTCATTTGTACTCAGAAGTAAATTACTTATGGAAATCGCAAAAGTAGTTAGAGGATGGACCCATGAGCCCCTTATCTGGATATCCGCACGGTTAACCGGACATCCGGGTTTTATAAATGTCTCATTTTTAAACGGATAACATCACAGGTACCCACGGTATCCGCAGGTATCCATGAGTATATAGTATGACATATGACTTCACGGGAGTTTTTAACCGATAGAAGTTACAGTAATTTTAATACAAACTAATAATCTAACAACCAAACATGCTATGAGTTACTGAAATAACGCGTAAGTTTTTGTAACCAAATTTTTATAGTAACTTATAATTGAAATCATAATAATTTTGATACAAGCTAATTCAATTTTGACCACACACTATAGTTATCAGAATAGCAGGTTCTGGTATGTATTTTTTATAATATGTAATAGAAATCACAATAATCTAAATACAAACTTACTCAGCTTTAACTACATACAATGATCATGGGAATAGCAATTTCAATAACAGAATTTTTACAGCAGCCCATAGTCGAAATCATGATAAAAATCACAATCAAACTAATTCAACTAATTCAATTAATCAGGGTACGTACTGCATTTGCGGGTAAGTTCTGTAATATAATTTTTTATAGTAATGATAGAAATCACAATAATCTTACTCAAATTCAGTGATCACTGGAATAGTAAGTTCAGTAATAAAATTTTCACAGCAACCATGGTAAAAATCACGATAAAAATTGCAAATACAAACTAATTCATTTTACAGTATTCATAATTGAAATTACGATAATCTCAAATACAAATCAACTCAACCTAAACATATATTATCATTTCTATTTTGTAAATAAATTTCTTATAGTAGCTCTTAGTAGAAGTTACAAATATTCCAATATGAGCCAACACATCTTTAATCACATATGGGGTGTCCCCTATTAAAAGGGCCCATTTTTACATTCATCTCATTTTGAGATAATTGAGTTTAACCATTTGTTTTGATTTTCGGACTGATCCGGGATTAACCAAATTTCACACTTTTGATTGGTTAAATGTAGCAGGTGACTATCGGGTAGTCTCGTGATGTGCTTGGCCTTAGACAACTTCGTTTAATATTTCTTTTACGTTATCTCTATTTTTTATTATGCAAATCGACTTTCATTTATAATTGAAAAATGCCAATCATGTTAAAATTTACATGAATCTAATAAAAACTCAATTTTTGAAAAATTGTAAAAATGGGCCCTTTTAATAGGAGACACCCCATATTGTGGTCATCGGAATAGCCAATGAGTTCTGTAATAAAATTATATACAATTAAAAATGTCGAATAAGATTTAATTAAATATGTAATGAATTGCATTCTGAATTTGCTTGAAGTATTCTTGAATGTATTTCTAATTAGCAACCAATGTATCTAACCTCGTGATATCCTAGGTTTTGGATATCTGTATGATTATTTGGATATCCGAAAGGTTATCCGGTTATCCGTAGAGTTTATCCGAATATCCGCAGCTAAAAAGGTTTTTATAAAACGGTTACAATAAAACAGATATCTGACAAAAGTAGTTATAATTTTTACATGTAATAAATGTTAAAAAACTTGCAATAAATTTGGGCCTTTGACTGTAATATTGTTCAAATTTTGAAACCTTATTTTCACTTTGGGTCCTTATTTGTAATTATTTTTTATTTTATTATTGCCTTCAAAAGTAATAAATATAATGTTATATTATAGATTTATATAAATTAATTAAAATATTCTCCGGTCTCGTGGGTACTAGGAGAAAACACTAGCTAGTTAATGTAATAAAGATCGTACTGGTCCTGCGCTGCGCCACGCGCTGCGCAGCTACCCTAATTTATTATAACTAATAGTTTATAGTTCGCACCTCTAGATACGTTACAGAGCATTTAATGTAAAGTCAAATAAAAGTGATCCAAATTTAATTTTTAAATTATGTAGGATTTATGCAGCGAACAACTTTATTTAGTACACTTAAGGATGATTTTTTTTTTACCTCTCTCAAAAAGCTCTTTCATATTTGTGCTACGAGTTTTAAACATTTGAATCTGGAATTATTCTTGTTTTATCAAAAAAAAATTGTTATTAAATGATATTATAGGTATCACGAGTTTTATAGTAGTTCTATTGATCATTATATTGATTTTGATCTTTCTCATGATCTTAATGCCAGTGTTCCGTTTCACTTTTCTACGAACGACTGTTGTATTTATGAAAAAAAAAAGCCAATTTCGTACTCATATGATATTAAACTTAACTGACAACGTTTTGAATAGCCCTGAGAATTTCCAGTTTGATCTTCATTTAACCTGATATCGATCTTGCTTTGATTAGAATACTTTTTTTATGTACAGTACACAATTTAATATTTTAAATAATAATCAAATCTAATTATTTTTTATACTTCTACTAGCGATTTGTATATGAGCAATTTTAGAGTTGTGTTAGAACTTTTGAAACTTTTTAATTAAAACAAAAATTTATTAATGGTATAAGATATAATTTTTTATACACATGCTATCTAAACATATTTTTATAATTTTATTGCAAAAATTTTTCAATGAAAAATACAAAAATTTACAGTCAGATGCTTGATCAAGTCGGATAAACGATCATAGCGATAGATCAAATCATTTATCGGATACTTACCTTCAAATGTATTATCGATATAAGTTTTCAAAGTTTCATTAAAGGAATTATTGTCGCGGCTGAAGCTGGAAATGGCTGAAACTGGAAATTAGAGGTCTTGATTTAAAACTATAAGCCCTGCTAAAATCCAACTATACTCTTTTATTATAAACCCTAACCCTAAATCCTAATCTAACTATAAAAAAAAATCGTACAAAATGCATTCCAAAATTTTTTGTAAATTTCATATTAAAATATTTAAAATTTCCAGCTTCAGCCATTTCCAGCTTCAGCCACGACAATTATTTTTTTTGAGAAAAATTTCCTCTTTGTCAGTTCTATTAGAAGAATTATTTTCTCCATCAAAAAAGGTATTGTTCAACAATATAGACCCATCGTCAGAACTAATATCATCCAAAGGTAGCACTATTTTATTTATAGACGTTTTAAAACCGATTTTAATTTTTTTAAAAAAGAAAAAAAAAACATCGTTACGATCATTGCATTCGCCCATATTAAACTTTGGGCTTTTAAATTACAGTATCAACCTATTATAATTTTATAAAAATTGGATATTACAAGTTTAAATACCCGCAGTCTAGTTTTCTTTAATGTATAAATTTTATATACATTTGCATACTATACACGATATGTTTGATTTTAACGCAATCGTGACCTCCATTTGAGCTATGATACTAAACTTGCCGGATTATAGTATAATTTCCTGAACCCAACCGTTGAGCCATGATATATTTACGCGCTAAAAATTATGATGTATCGAATAAATTATTATATAATGAAACAGTACTTTCATGACATAATATAACGCTGGCCATTTACATAATTTATTTATGTATAGTTTACCTAAATCGTCGCACAGTTATGTAAAAACCCGTGCTTTTTTCGCTTAAATACTGTCATGGGAATTTTTATACCAGACTCCCTACAATGACTATAACTTTCCCAACCCGGGGCACCCGCGGGTGAGTCACTCGGGTCACCTGGGTGGTAAAAGAAATTCCGCAACGGGTCACCCGCGGGTGGTTAAAGAAATTCTGCAACGGGGTTAAAAAGTCTTGCTTAGACTAATAAACGTTCTTATGCTCATGCACTAAATAGAATGAAAATTAAGTAGCAAATATTCATAAACTTTGATATCTTATTTCAATGTATATACTAAAGTAAATTATGAATAGTAAATAAAGCTGGAATAACTAACTTTGAAATTTTATATTAATAAACGTTCTTTATACTCATGTACTAAATTAAAATAAATCATTCATAGGCATGAATAACTTATTTTAAGACATAGATTTATAAATGTTCTTTATGCTCATGCATTAAATTAATGTAAATAAAATGAACGAAATGGTATGTAAATATTCA
>QKWP01000051.1:595376-636767 GCA_003550325.1 Gigaspora rosea | reverse complement strand
AGTTCTTCCTAGTTGATTTTGAAA
This sequence comes from Gigaspora rosea, assembly GCA_003550325.1. Taxonomy (NCBI): domain Eukaryota; kingdom Fungi; phylum Glomeromycota; class Glomeromycetes; order Diversisporales; family Gigasporaceae; genus Gigaspora; species Gigaspora rosea. The sequence goes on along the minus strand of QKWP01000051.1, from coordinate 636,743 downwards.
ATTGAATAGAAGGTTTTTAGTTATTGGTCGAGTTGAAGCAGGTGTAGAAGGTAAGAGGTCCTCAATGTGAAGGTCAAGTAGAGTGCTTCAAAATTAAGAGGTAAGGTAGGTGCAAGAGTATAGGGGGTATGTGCAAGGAGTAGACCAGCATTAACTTCTTTTGGGTCTATTAGGTCGTTGTTATAGTGGCAACTAAAAACAATATCTCGAGCAGCAGCTCTAGCAGTATTATAATCAGTAGCAGCAACTAAAATACAGTAAGAGTCGTTTGTCTTTTGTGAGTATTGGGTAGCAAAATAATTGTCTCGATACGTTCCCCAGAATCAGCGAAAGGGATGGTATAAATTAGCAACAGGGTAACAGATAGTACAGGATAAATCAGGATGGTAGGCTTGCAAAACGTCTACCGCAAGTGAGGAAGGATGACTTGTTTCGTGTTCTTCAATTTGTTCTAAGTATAGTTCATACGCTCTATTCATATAGAAAAGGCAGTTCCCAAGTCTTAAGGAAACTAATAAAAGAATAATAAAATACCTCCAAAATAAAAGGTTATTAGTAAGTTGTTAACAAAATTTTAATCTCCTAAATATAGTAAATAGTTAGTATCCAACAAAAAGAAAATTCCAAGTAAGTTGTAAGAGAATAATAAGAGTGCAATCAACAGCAAGAGGGTTAGTAACAGCCAAAAAAATAATTAAATTTCTGCCAAAAGTAATAATAAGATCTCCAAATTCTTTAATAATATTCAATAATTTAAATAGGTTTCCGCCAGAAGGCACCAAATGTTACAGTATCGGAAGCCTTTTTTAATTCCGATAGAGTAACAATCACACGGCTCCTGAGATCCCTTACTTTGGGCGTGATGTTGTGTGCAAGAGGGAAGTATAGTTTCTTTTATGTCTTTAAGAAACTATACACTTCTCTAAGGCAGTTCGGTATAAAACAACAAGAGATAATACACAGTTTATTAATTTAACAAGAGGGCTATTCCAAGGTGTCTGTTCCTTAGAAATCCCAAGAGCTTATTAATAATAAGAGAGGAGGATAATATAATAAATATAAAGGTAAAGATAAAATACAATGTCTGGATCTGTCTAAAACTAAGGGAAATAAGGTGGGTTTATATATTTATTGAGCTAAGCGTCGCTAAGCGTCGTTAAGCGTCGCTAAGCGTCATTAAGCGTCACTAAGCGTCATTAAGCGTCGCTAAGCATCATTAAGCGTCACTAAGCGTCGTTAAGCGTCGCTAAGCGTCATTAAGCGTCGCTAAGCGTCATTAAGCATCGCTAAGCGTCATTGAGTGTCATTGCACATCAATTTCGCATATTACTATTACTAAATACAGTTATTACAAAATTTCCTTATTAAGTTCTAATTTTCAAACTAATTTCTACCAAAATTAAAACCTATTCTATAACAGTAGCTTGAATGATTTACCCAATGCTGAAGACTATTCTCAAAACCTGGATGCTGGTACATGTTATCCCATTGGTGTCTAATTGGGCTGTAAGGAAAAATCAACTCTAGTCGATTTACGATCTTTCTATCTAACAACTTAGATTGCATTAATAAATTGGTGCCGCAAATCTTGTTTTTTCTAATTTTCGAATTAGAAAATTCTATATGGGTACAACTCATAACGACACCTGGTTATTATGCTTAATTCATGATTCGTATACCAAACAGTGAAAATCTATAGTAATATATGGGAAAAATCAATTATTGTTTATCAAATTTCTGAAATCTAGCACTATCAGAGCAATAACAAATTTTTTACCAGATTCCAGAAATTTGATAAACAATAATTGATTTTTCCCAATTTTACTATATATGGTAATATATACAGTCCCTGTTTGGTATACAAATCATGAATTAAACTTTATCACTTCTTCATCCTTGTATAGTTTATGACATTTAGGACATGACACAAAACTAATAAATTTGTCAGACAATGCTTTGTTCACTTTATACTTGGATGTAGAAAAGTTGTTAAATTCAATACCACCAACTACAATTAGTACTAACTTCATAAACTTTAGAAGCGCTTCAATTGCACCTTCTGATATATTATATTGTATTTTGAAGTTCATAATCCATAAAAGTATTCATGTAAATTGATTGTCGTTATATACATTTTTGGGTTCTCTTGGCATTTCAAAATCGGGAGCTGAATAGTCTTCGAAAACATTATTGCTATCGTCAGAACTTTCATCAGATTCAGTTCTAGTTTCAGAAAAGTTGTCATCTTCAGTATACACATCGAGTGTTTTATCAAACTCATCTTCAACTGCTGAATTTGAACCAAACTCTTTATCTGCTAAATGTTCATAATCAATATTAAAAGACATAACTCTATTTAACATCGGATTTCTGACTCTGGGCTTAAAAATATATTCATTCACATCAGACACTGGAGTGTCAGTAACTTTTTCAATTTTTCAATTTCTTCCATTAAATCTTGTGAAGAACTTGGGCCACCCATTTCTTCTTGTTATTGTGATGATAATGCTGAACTTTGTCTTTTTGGTAGTTGTTGTATCCTACTTTTATGAGCAACTTTCGTTCTATAATCAACAAGTGATACATTGCACTTATCGCAATTACATATAACCTTTCTTTGTTTTTATTTTTTCGTGGTGGTTTTGATACAACTTCTCATTTAATAAAGACGAAAGCGATCATTTTTTTGATAACATATTAATAATTAATGAAGATGGAATTTGCAAAAGACAATAGCCTTTTGCTAAATGAAAATTGATGATTTTTATACGATTCAATATTGATTATTTTTGTTCAGTATTATAAAATAACATATAAAGAGCAACTATGTCAAAAATCAACCTTCAAAAAATATGAATAATGCATAATTTGATTATTGCGATTTGCAAATTGATAGATCACTGACAATCACTTGAAAAATTACCTGATTGTTGACCGATTGCTTTGCAATATTTTTTAGTAAACATAAATATAGTCAATGAAAATAACATATTTTATTGAATTTTTAGCTAAAAAAACACTTGACAATCTTTTGCAATCATGCAATCAGATAACAATTAAGTATGCAATTTAAACATATGATCAAAAGTATGTCAAATCAGATAACAATCATATATGCAGATCTAAAAATTTAAACAAAAGTATATCATTTTGCAAAGCATAATAATTAGTCCCTAATGACAAAACATATTAACAATATATTAAAATAACTTAGTTCTTATTTGTGAACAATACATAATTAAATCACTTGTTTTAGCAAATAAAAAAAACCATTGTTTTCGGCATATTAAAAATTTCTCATTGTATAATAAAAAATTTAACAAAATTAGAACTATTACAGTATTATGCAGGATTAAATTAAATTTTGTTAATTGTTTAATTTTTTTACACGATTTGTCTAACTTGATTGTTTTGATTGTATAAGATTCAATCGATTGTATAAGATGAACTTAATTAATTATAGACCCAATCGATTACTGCAGAATGTATAAAATCAGGTTTTTCTTTAGGATTGCGAATAACTATCCCATGATCATAAATTGATCACAAATATGATGACTGTATAATATCTCCAGCATAAGTTTCAATTATGTCAAAGATTTAAACAAAATTGCAAACAATACAGTTGCATACAAAATCAGAGATTGAATGAAATCTATAAAAGTTAAGACTTTTCTCTACGAATTTTTTTTTCTGCAACTTCAATATTTTTTTTTTGTCACTAAACCAAACTCTTTTTTTTGTTACTAAACCAAACTCTTTTTTTCTTTTGAATACTTATAACCTATCTTTTTTCTTCTCAAATATTTCTTTTGATATATATATTTTTTTTTTTACACTTCTCAAATATTTCCTCAATATTTTTTTTTTTTACAATGTCAAAATGACCAAAAAAACAACAAACCTTTAAAATGCGATACATCCGAAAGTGAACAACAAGAACCTCTCGTTGTAATCGAACCTTTAACTAAAAATCCTGAACCTTTAATTGAAAATCCTTTACCTTCATCTGAAACTTTACCAACTGGACTTCGTCAAACTGGCACTTCTACAACTCGAAATTCTCCCGTTCGATCTGCACCACATTCTCCCATTCGATCTACACCACATTCGCCTATTCGATCTTTACNTTGTAATTGAACCTTTAACTAAAAGTCCTTTACCTTCATCCGAAACTTTACCTTCAACTGGACTTTGTCAAACTGGTACTTCTACAACTCAAAATTCTCCTGTTCGATATGCGCCACATTCTCCCATTCGATCTGCACCACATTCGCCCATTTGATCTTTACTACATTCTTCTGTTCGATCTTCACCACTTGCTAGACCTTCAACACCTGCTGTTCATTTGACTACTTCTCCTACAAAATCAACTTTCAGTCATCTAACTTCACCTGTTATTATCTCATCACCTGAATTAACTTCTGCTTTATCAAACTTAAAGCAAAGATATCCATCACTTCGATTACCTGAAAGCATGTACAAAGAAAAACAACAAAATATTCAACGACAAAAGTTATTTGAAGAGTTAGAAGCAGGTTTATAATCAATTCAGTTATAAAAAATTTCAGCTGCTGTTTTCAAACATATATGTTGGGAAATGGCAACCAAAAGTTGTGATAATTTTGATTATCTTTCTCATTTTTGTATGTTTTATTTTGTTATTCTTTTGTTTTTATTACCGAAAATGAAAGTTTGCATGAAGAAATTGTAAAGTTAAAGCGTAGAGTAGCCAATTTGAGGCTAAAAACAAACAAGCCAAAGAAGAAATCGAGGCCCTAATCATTATCAACAAAAGTTTTGACAAGGAATCGGACCTGCAATCCAAAACTGCAGGATCAATGATTTCAGAAAGCGAATAAAGTGAAAGTGAAGGTGAATTATCTGATAGTAATAATGGTAAAAGTAGTTCCGAAATACAACCATCTCAACTAAATACAAAAAGATCTTTTGATCTGAAAGATGCTCAAGTAAGTTTAATACAAATTTTTACAATTTTTAATTTTGTTTGTGATTTTTCAGTTTTTTTTTATCTTTTATGATTACCTTTTTTTTACGATTTTTTTCTTTTTAACAATTTGATTTTTTATATTTATTTATGATTTTTAATTTATTTTACGATTTATATTTTTTCATTATTACGATTTTCAATTTTCTTTTTAATTTTTTATTTCGATTTTTTTTTATGATTTTTATTTATACTTTATTGATGTTTTTACGAATTTTAAAATTTTTACGATTCCATTTGACAATTATTTTCTTTTAATAATTTATTTTTATCTTTTGAATAATTTTTTTTTACGATTTTAACCTTACGATTTTCTTTTTTGCAAATTTTTAATATTTTTTATACGATTTTCTTTTTATAATTTTTTGCGAAAATTTTCTTTTATGATTTTTAATATTTTTTTTGATGATTTAAATTTTTTTCCGTTTTTTTAATTTAATTATTTTTCTTCATTTTTAATAGGCTGAAATGAAAATTTTATTAAAAACAATCCTGTGCAAATATCAACTAAACATTAATGAAGTTTTTTTGAGCCCGAACAATAAACAAATTCTTAACAAACTAATTACGGAGTAAGAATGATTGTTGGCACCGACTTTTACTCCTACCCGAAAAGAGATTTGGGATTGGTAAGGTGATTTACACTGACACCAAAGGGCCGGCATCTGAATGTTGAGCAAGAAATCGACATCTTCATGCCAATAATAGAATGAATGAAGTATGAAAATTTTATGTAATTATTTTAAAAAAAAAACCAGTTTTCAGATATTAATATTTATAACTTACAGAACTTAGCCTGCAGGCTAAGTTCAGTAAGTATAAATATTAAAATCTGAAACATGACTGTTTATATTATATTTATTTTTTATTTAATGCATTTATATATTTTTTGCTTACAGAAAAAAGCACGAAGAATTAAATGCGCACAATCGTTATATGAATGACAAGCAAAGTGAATCATTAAATATAAGCGAAAAGGGTTGATGAATTTACTTTCAAGGACCGAAATATACTCGCCAGAAATATGTGAGACGATGCTGAAGACAACAAGAAAAGAAATGTTAATATGTATGATTATACATGGCGTTTTGACAAGGTAAATTGATTTTTGATCAAATTATTGCTAAATTTCAACAATCGTAGAAATCATAAATTTCAATTAATCATACTAACTATTTTAATAATACTAACAATATTTTTATAGTTATGAAATTTGCTAAGAAAAACTTTGATGAACAAGCAAAAAAGATCTTATCATCGCAACAAATGAGAAAACGATATTATGACGATAATGCATTCTTTTATGATATAGCTAGACCTGAAGTTTTATCTGATTGGGCCTACGTTTCTGAAGAAGAAGAAGTTGCACATGATCGTATGAAAGAACAAAAAAGAAGAAAAATCCAAAAAGCATTAAAAAGCATAGAAGCAGAAAAAAACAAAGCGGCAGAAAAAAGCATAGAAGCAGAAAAAAACAAAGCAGCAAAAGAAAACAAAGCGGCGAAAAAAAGCAAAGCAGCAGAAAAAGCAAAGCGGCAGAAAAAAGCAAAGCGGCAGAAAAAAGCAAAGTGACAAATAAAGGCACAGAAACCAATAAAGGCACGGAAACCGATAAAAGCACAGAAACTAATAAAGGCAAAGCAATGTAAAAAGAGAAAGCAACAGAAAAAGGGAAAGCAATGGAAAAAGGGAAAGCAACGGACAAAAGAAAAGAACCGAAAGATGCTCCTGTGGAAAGACTAGCGAAAAGAGGCCAATTTTATAGTGGTGACTATGATAAACAAGTTGGTACTCAAGAAAACTAGAGTACAGAACTGGCGAAGGTGCAAGTATGGGTGAAATTCGTGGCGCACTTAAATACACTGCAGAATATACAAGCAAAGATTCGTATGAGTCTGTGGTATCTATAGAAGAAGTACCTAAGGAATAATTTGTTTGAAAATCGGGTTTTTTAGTTTTTTGTTTTTTAATATATTTTATAATGATTTATATAATAATATTTTTTAACCCCAATTTCTAACAATTTTTATCGATTTGATGCTTAAATAAACAATTTTTTATAACTATTTTAACGATTTAAAACAAATGTTTATGCTACTTTTAACGAATAGTTACGAAATTTTTTGGATCGATTTTTATTGATTTTGATGTTTAAATAAACGACTGTTATGGCTATTTTAAATTTAAAATGAGTACTGTGCTACTTTTAATGATTTATTTATGAATAGTTATGAAAATTCTATTTCAATTTTTATCGATTTTGATGTTTAAATAAACGATTGTTATGGCTATTTTAATGATTTAAAACAAATGTACTATGCTACTTTTAACGATTTATTTACGAATGGTTACGAAAATTCTATTTCGATTCCAATTTACGATTTCATGCCAATTTTTAGAGTGGCAAATTATTGCCGAGTGCAGTGATTGTTGCCAAACAGCAATAATTTGACTTATAATAAAGGCGATAAAAATCGTTATATATTCAGCTTGAAAACCTATAATATTCGTTATAACGAGTGGCAATATTTCGACTAGTGTGTGACCATTATATAAATACTTTCCAATTAGTAAAGCATTTGATTGACTTTTTTAGCTATTTTTTCGCTAAAATAGTTTGTATTTATTATATTCAAATAACAGAAGCAAATTTGGAAAATTCATGCTTACGATTTTAAGAGAGTTGTTTAAGGCGTTAAAAAACATGGATATAAGCCTTATTTTGGTATGACCATGTTAGTATACTTGATTGGCCAGTGGAATAGAGCCTTAAAAATACATTGATCTAAGCTTATTTTGGTATGACCACATTATGAACACTTGATTGGTCAGCAAAATAGACAGACATTTGTGCTATGATATAAGCCTTATTTTGGCGTGATCACGTTAATATTTGATTGCCAGTGGAACAGAGCGATATTTGTGTTTTAATATTAAAAAATTTTTTTGACGATTAGTGATTATCATTTCATCAACCTGATAAAAGTTCCTACGAAAAAAAATGAAAAATACCAAATATCAGGTAAATAAACAAATCAAATTGCATCAGGTAACCAATTTTTGCTTTTACTGTGATATTGCTCATATGTGCAGTTATGATAGGATATAAGGCGTGATGAATTTATATGTGAAGAATAATTGCTGGTGCATTCCTGCATGAAAAATAACCAAAATTTGACGAATAAGTCATGCAGACCAATCAAATTTAAGATTTTGCAGACAAATCCCACTCCAAACAGTGTATAAACCATGCACTCATTATATTTGTTCCTGGTAAATGTGAAAAAATAAAAAATAAAAATAAAAAATATAATATAAGAATATTAAATTTTAAATTTAGATTAATTTCCTGAATGTACCGCAGTTATACATAAATGTAAAAAACATGATTCAAGCTATAACTATGTAAATAAATGCCATAAAAAAATATACATGCTGTAACTTATAATTTATATTCAAAAAGTTATAATTTCAGTATATTTTCTATACATAATGTACCAAGGTTACTATACTCATTTGACAAACTATACTATACTCAGTGTTGTACATTGGACGTTTTTTGGACATCTTGGACATTTTTCAAATTAAAATTACTTAAAATTTTATTAAGATAATCTATTTTAATTTTTTAAAAATAAATCCAGCACCTAAAAAATATATAATTATAACTTATATTTATTAAATTAATTTATTAATTATTTAAGCCTTAGACATAGGCTTGGACAGTTTTGGACAATCTTGAACATTGGACAAAAAACATAGTTTGGACACGTCCAATGTACAACACTGACTATACTGGTTTCTATATATTCGTTTTAAATAGAAACACACATTTCTTTTAATCAATTTCATTATGATCCGCGACAATAATTTACAATCATAGAAAGTATGGTACTTAAGCATATTTCTATCCTACTATTGATTTTTTTTTTAACTAAATCAATCAAACAATTTTTCTGCATTAATCAACTTAATTAATTCCTTCTAATATTTCAGGAGCTGGTTTTTACTAAAATGACATATTAGTAACTTCATATTATTATTACACCATATACTATTGAGTTTTCACACTGACTAATTAATCAAAACAATGTCAACAAACTATTTGATTTATCATTATGTGATATTATTACTAATTACTTATATACCTTACATCGGCACCACAAACATCATGTAGAGTCAATCAATAATTTATACTTAAATCTATCGGATATTATTAAACTTATATGAAATAGATATTTTAGATATTTAAAAGTACGAACTTATTATCTAAGCGCTAAATTATCACTAGTGATTTATATAAAGTCTAAGAGTAAAACCGTGTTTCGTTTTTTTACTCTATTAATATATGTGGACTCTGAGCATTCATCTAATAAAATACTTGAAATTCACTAATTAGGACCAAAAAAGAATTATTTAAACATATAAATCGGAATTTAATTAGAATTTTAGAACAGTTCTGACGAATAATCTTCGGTTAAAAAAAATAATCTGAAAAATAGTGCGTGATAACTTTGAAAATTTGCACTTTTCTTTGTGATTAAGTAAAGTAAAATTATATTCGTTTAATAAAATGATCAATGTAACCGACATAGTTTTTGTTTAATTAGTCCATATGAAACCCATTGTACACCCTAATCTAATAATTAGTGCAGGTTTCTAGATTTGGGTAATCCATATGATTAATATGATTTTGTGTAAAAGTGCAATCCGTATTGGTATGCGAATTGTTAAACAAATTCAATTGATAGTGTTACTCTATTACTTAAAAAATTTATAGTTTGAACTTTAAATTCAAATTGACAAACTGATAATTTTTCATGTTTAAACCATCAACATGGACCAATTGACATCGTCAGGAATTAATAAGCTTGCTGATAATGATCAAAAAGATATTGACATAGAGAAGGATGAACGTAAGTCGTTTGAATTATATCTTAAAGATGACGAGATGGGGAACGCCGCTGGAACGTGTAATGTTGCAAATTGTTATTATTATGGAATCGGTGTTGAAAGGGATTTCTGTAAAGCATTTATTTATTACCAAAAATCCGCGGAAATGGGTGATGCAGCTGGAACGAGTAACGTTGGATACTTTTATCGTTTTGGAATTGGTGTTGAAACGAATATGCGCAAATCAGAAATGTATTTTCAAAAAGCAGCAAAAATGGGAGATAAATTTGCACTCGGTAAATGTTATTATTTAGGAATTGGTGGAGTTAAAAAGGACAGAAAGAAAGCATTCGGATATTATCTAAAATCTGCGGAGATGGGAGATGTTAAAGGAATAAGAGAAATTGGATATTGTTATCAATATGGAAACGGAATTGAAAAAAAATGAACATAAGGCATTCGAATATTATCAAAAATCTGCTGATATGGGTGATGCTCTTGGAATAACTAATCTTAGCTTTTGCTATTCTGATGGAATTGGAGTTAAAGAAGATAAATATAAATCATTCGAATATGATAAAAAATCTGCGGATATGGGGTATGCTATGGGGACGTATAATGTAGGATATTGTTATCATTATGGAAAAGGAGTTATACAAGATAAATGTAAAGCGTTCGAGTATTATAAAAAATCAGCAGAAATGGGATACGCTAATGGAATGTACCGTGTTGGTGAATTTTATCAAAAAGGGCTTATTGTTGAAAAGAATATAGATAGTGCTTTTGAATGGTATTTAAAATCAGCCATTACTGAACAATCTTCTTTACCCAAAAAAAACGAATATTTTCATTGGATACCATTTGAAAATTTTGAAAATGTTAAAGAAATAGGTAAAGGAGCCTTTTCTACAGTTTTCAAAGCAAAATATTTAAATAACTATGGATCATATGAAGAAGTGGCAATTAAGCTTGTAAAAGATTCCAATAAAAATAGAGAACCATTTATAAAAGAGGTTTATATTAATTATTTGAATATTATTTTATTTTTAAAAATTATATTTGGTTAAATATATAATTTATTTTGTTTTTTAGTTGAAAGCTTGCCATAGTTTAAATCAATATTTAGGAATATCAAGAGATGAAAAAACAAATGATTACATTTTAGTGCTTAATTATGCAAAATACGGATCGTTAAGCAAAAACCTTGTCAATATCATTAAATTTGAATGGAAGCTCAAATTAAAGATACTCCATGATACTATATCCAATCTTGATCGTATTCATTCTAAAGAATATTTACATCGAGATATTCATCCTGGAAATATCCTGTTGAAAGAAGATTATGAAGCATATATTACCGATCTAGGTTTATCAAAACCGCTTGATGAAATGGAACAAGAAGAACGTATTTATGGAGTTTTACCTTATATTGCACCAGAGCTCTTTCAAAAACAACCATATACTAAAGCTTCAGATATTTATTCATTCGGAATAATCATGGTAGAAATAACAACTGGTCAAAGACCTTTTAATAATTATAAATTTGACATCAAGCTTGCAATAATGATTTGTAATGGACTACGACCAAAATTTGGACCAGGAATTCCTGATTGTTATATTGAATTAGCAAATCAATGTATGGATTCGGATCCAAAAAAACGTCCAACATGTAGTGAAATAATTATTAAACTTAACGAATGGTTAAATTTTATTGAAAGTGAAGTCAAAAATAAAAATATGTGGAAAAATATTATTGAAAGTGAAGTCAAAAATGAAAATATGCGGGAAAATAATATGGTAAGTAAAGTCAAAAATACAATTAAAAGTCAATTTTTAAAATTGTCAATTAAAGAAAATATAAACAACATATATACAAGTAAAGCTAATAATATAACAGAAATCAACAAAAGTCTATTAAAACTGAAAGGTAGTAAAACTATGAGTATTATTGAAGTTCCGGATAATACTTAACAAATCAATTAATATTACTATGTAACTATTAAGAATTTATGTTTTATTATTTGTATTATTACTAAATATTTGCTAAACTATGCTTTAATAGTAGGATTATTAAATATTGTACTTATGTATTAATAAAATTAAACGAATTCTTCAATAGTATATTAATAAGTGATTTATTATACTAGTAATTTTTTTCCGATCTATACAAATTTAGATGTTTAAATAAATAAAATAAATATATTTTACATAATTCAAAAAATATTGTAAGGTTCAATCACAATTTACCTCTCTAATATTATGCAAAAATATAGAATATACAAGAATAAAATTCATTGATATCATTCAAAGATGCCATATTACGGTATGGTTCTATTGGCTGCTTATCAGTATGTGTCAATGTTATTTTTTGAATCACTCGTCACTATTAAGTTTGTTTGCAAAATAAATGATACCTTCCATTTTTTTGTTGAAACTGATAATATTTTCATTGATGTATTTTATGAGAAACCATGTTTTTGTAATTTCTTACATATTATTAAAATTTTAATATTGGTTTGCTAAGTTTAATTTATAATGTGATCCACAATAAAGTTACCTGATATCGCAATAAAGTTTGATTTGTCGTTTCGTTGACAAGCTCTCAAGAATAATAATTTGTACAAATCACCATTTTACCATTGATATTTTTTAAAAGAAGATACAATTTTAATAGCTTAAATAAGTCATAATCCTTTTTGTCATTATCCTATCATGAGAAATTGCATTTAGGGTATTTAGGGCGATGATTGATAGCGCTCTTATTAGCTTAAAGTTAATAAATAATTATCTTTAAATTCATAAGCAATTAGCTCTAAATTCATAACTAATTGGCTTTAAGATTATAATATTTATTTTATTGTTGTTTAACAACAGATATGGCATTAAAATGACGCCTTAAAACAATGTGTACTCTATATAAAATTTAATATTTGTAAAATATAACTATAATTGTGGATAAATTTTCATCAATAGCAAATGTTACTAAACACAAACAAAAAATCGTACTTCTGCATTTACTGACGACATCTATCATGCTTTTATTATTTTCATAAAACATGCTGTTGCATTAGAACCAATGAAGTAGTCATGATTATATAATTTTTATACTGTAAAATGACCTTTAGAATTTTTTATAAAAAAAGTTTTTAATGTAATTATAAATTTTATAAAAATGCGCATATGAAGATCATTGCAAAACTAGAAATTAACTGTGATGCTAATCATTGAGGTTGTTAAATAGTTTGGACGAAGCAATTTTGAATAATGTAATAACAAAACTTGATGCCATTTCACTAAATTAAAACTTGTTAAGTATGGCCATTGTTCTTTGAATGAAATAAAATGATGTAAAAGAGGTTTAAAGTGTGATCAGTGGATATAAAGCATCAAAGGCTATAAGGAGCTAAATGTATTATCCAATAAAATCTGTGTTAATAGGTTAAAGCAAGGTGCTGATGTTGACCGGTATAATTTTGGTTATATTATTGACCAGTAATAATTTTTATAACGAACGTACGTAAGTAATGAATATATTAAAATCCTTTATTTTGACTAGGAAAACGTAAAACGTTAAAAAATATCACGTACCGAACATCTGTAGGGGTTTTGATCAATATTCCTAATAAAAGAAATAAATTTTAAGTTTATAACGCTAAAATTTTCAATATATTATTTCTTTTATTAATATTACCATAATTAGTATTTCTTTTATTATCCCTATTACCTCATTATTAGCAAATCATTGCTACATTCGCTTTTGCTGAGTAATTATTACATTTAATATTATTAATTAATTTACTTCGTTCCCTTACCTTAATACTTGTAAACAGTGGTACCGAAAATTAATTGCATTAAAATAAATTATACGCAATAAACAATTACAATCAATTAAAAAAAAAAATTGAATTAAATTAATGACGTAACGATCGCAATTTTATTGAAATCAGCCGCAATTACAATAATGAGAATGACATATTTACTTATTTCCCAATGAGTTATTCACAATGAGATATTCCGAATGAATTTATTCCCAATGAGTTAATTAACCTTTATTAATTGAGAATTTTTAATTTTCTCACCGAACGTTGTTTTTCAAGCAAATTAAATTATTATTTTTATTTGTACCAATTTGTAAAAATTTTGTATGGTCATAAATAATATAAAATATAAATTCATCAAAATGAAAAAATTCAAATTTTTTGAAATTTGGATAGAAATAAAAGAAAATTTCATTTCATATTATCGAAAGATTAAGCTTTACGTTAAGTTAAAAAAAAAAGAAGCAAAAAACTGAAGATTTATATACCCAGTTTGTTAAACTAATGATTTAAGAAATATTATAGTCAGCATTTTAGGTTGCAGGCAAACATATGGATAACCCCTGGCAATACATTCGTGGTGACTTTTGCTGTCTCCTTGATCATCAGTTTGATGTAGGTATTTTCTTAGTTGTTATAATTGTATTTTCGAATTACGTTTCAATAACTCCAAAGATGCTAAGGATGGAAGTGATGAACTCGATTTATCATATTGGGAAAAATGGAAAAATATGATATTTCTGTTATGGTGTTTTTTCAACACTATTCCTTGTATTTTTCTCTACCCGATTAAGGTGTTCAATTAAAAGAAAAAGAGTCTCATGTGCTTTCAATACATGTAGAAAACACAAAGATGAAAAATAGTTTATATTAATTGTGTCATGGCAAATCAACACTGGCTAGATGAAAACTGCAAACATTTGGAGTATCGTTTCAAGAGGGGTGTTACAGTATTCTCAATAGCAGTTATGGTATTATTTGGGATGCGGTTGAAACTATTGTTTCAAGAAGTTTTGATGATGAAACAATACATGTACGCTGGGCTATTTTCCAAGCACTTATAGATGACAGTAAAAAAAGTTCAATTGGTAGCACATTCTGAGGGTTGCGTTATTGCAAATTTGGTCATAAAAAATTATATTGCTACACAGAAAAAGATGAGTACGATTAAGATTTGCTTAATAAACTTGAACACGTTTGCAAATGTTTCTAGAGAATTTATAAATCCAAAGGAGAAGATTTAATTGCTAAGATGAGAAATTAATAATCAACGTTTTCTTGGAAAGATTTTTATAAACAAGAATGCTAGTGGTCATCTTTTCAACATGTATTCTAGCCTTAAACTGATGATTATATATCTTTTCAGAATGGTAAAAAGGTGAAAATGCTCAGAAGCCCACATTCTCATATTTATAAATCATTCCAAAATTATTTGTTTTAAAAAAAATATTTTATTTTCTATAAGATACAAATGCTTTTTTATTTTATTTATTTTTTTTTTGCGTAATTTTTGATAAATTAATTTTGAAAATTACTTATATTTTTAATGCATTGTGAAATAAATCCATTTTTGATGAACTTGAACCAAAAACTAGTGTTTCGATCCTAATTTCTAAGGGCCATTCGGATTAAATTCGGATCGTCTTTGGTGTATCCGGATGACAATCTGGATTTGTGTAAATCCGGATTCAATTATTAAATTCGGATTCTATATGTTTTACTAGCTTACCCGTAGCTATAAGGATTATTCTATGCGTAAGTAATGCTGTGCAAGAACCTGCAATGTCTTTATTCATTTGATAAACTTTATTTATTTCTGATTGCATTAAAACCCGTAAGGTTAAAATGACTAAATGTATAAAAACCTATTGCTTACAGGTGTTCATTTGATATCGCTTATAATTTTTGGATTTAACATTCGACTGATGACATAATGACTCCGAAGCCATAAATATTGGCAGATGTAAACCTTTGTCTTAATAAAATCTCTGTTGCGACATGGGAAAAGACGCCATAAATACCACCTTCCGAATCATTTCATTTGTCTTTTTAGACAATCCTAGATCGAAAAGTAAAATTGCAGACTTTTATTAATGCCATCATCTTGTTCAAATTTTCTGAAATATCGTCAAATAGTTTTAATTTAATTTGTTAAGATTTCGATATTTCATTCTTAAAACTTATGAAGACATCCATTAACAGCATATCGAAATACAAATATTCGTTTTGTTTCCGTGTTTTAGTCAATCCATATATGAGTGCTGCCAAGAGAAAAAGCCGAGGTGCCCTTTTCCCTTGGCAACACTCATATATTAAGCTTACTACCGAAGTCTATCAGTTGTTGATTTAAATCAACCAATCATACAAAAGATATCTAGGATTATAATCTTGATAATCCTTATCGTAATCCGTAATGCATTACGGATCTATCCTTAAAAATTATCAGATACGGATATCCGTATTTAATCCGAATTACCAGATCCATCCAAATTGATCGGATACGGATCGAAACACTACCAAAAACAATTAATTTTTTTTTGATTCATTTACATAAAATTATGAAGATTATATCTGAAAAGCAATTTAGAAATTTTTGTCTGTTAGGATGCGTGTTCAAATTTGATAAATCAAGTTGATGTAAGTCAACAGATCAAAAAAGAGGCTAAGTGACAACATCCTGATTAGACCAGAATCGGTCATTAATTTTATCGGGATATTATAGTCTTACACTGTGGGAGAGTGCCATAAAGTTAGATAAGTAGAATTATCATCTGCCTAATTCGAATCGACCACATTCACCCACCCATGGGAATTTCCATATAATTTTTGAATCTGTGCCTGGTTTGATGAATATATACGCATGATCTACCTACCACACTTCATTATAATTTATTCAAATGAAATCATATAATGTTTTGACAAAATATGTCAAATAAAACCAGTCTTAATAAAAAAATTAGTTGCATTTTTATAAATAATGTTGATTTAAATCTTGTACAATTTATTAAAATTAATTTTGTACAAGTGAACTGCGACCTAAAAAAATTTGATCAAATATAATCAATAGCAAACTGCAATAATCAATGCTCGAAAACACAAAATCAGAATAAAATTCTAAAATTCCATTTTCATATAAGATTCAATATTCATTTAATTTTGAATTCATCAAAGTTGATTCCAAATCATGTACACATATTAAATAATGCAGTCATTGATGTTAAATTTATTATAGTATTGCAATTTTGGCAAACTTAATAGCAAGATTTTTCAATGAAAGAAAATGAAAAATGTAACTATCCTTAAGTGAAGGTCAAAATATCTGTTTGTACGAACATATAAAATGAACAAAAATATGACAATTACATTAGTTGATACAAATTAATTGACCAGTGAGAGTTAGCCTACATTTTGATTGGTTGTTCATTTTTTAGAGGGAGACTTCAGCTGAGGGATAATGCTTTACTGTCGACTTAACAACCTATTAGTAATTTATTTATTCCCTTTGTGGGTTATTTCTTTATTCAACAATCATCCTTTTTTATTTCAGATAGTCAAAAGGTGTAATTTGATCAATTGTTTTGTTGACTTTGTGTAATTGACATGGATAGTTATTAGTAAGTTCAGTAAAGGCTTGAAGATTGTTAATAATATTTATTCTATCAATACTAAAATTTTTTTCTCAACTCATCAACTTGTAGATAATTTTGTCATTTCCAACCAGCAAATTTAGTACTGCCACATTCTTTTTGCATTAAACTTTGCATAATCTTCATTTTAGCATTGATCATTTTCAACACAAATTTAAATATATTATTACTAGTGTGATGGGTAGCACATTTGCACCACTCATCTTATTTAGTAATTTTAGAATTTTATTAACTTAAAAGATTCTATTACAGAACTTACTCTCCATTTCAGTATGAAACAATTATTAATTTTTATTATAACTATTACAATTTATTGTGAAGAATTCTGTCACAGAGTTTACTCACTAAAGTGGTATATACAGTAGTATTAGTATTAAAATTATTAAAATTTTACTATAAGTTGAAGCAAAAATTCTGTTATAGAACTTATTTACTATTTGGTAGCAGTTATAGTAGAGTTGGTTGTATTAGAATTATTGTGATTACTATAATTAATGCAGTATACATAGTTATTAGCATTGGAATTATTATGATTTCATATAAAAAAAATTCTATCTCAGAAATTTCTTACTATTCTAGTAAGCTAGTATGTTATTAAAGTTGAATTGGCTATATTGGAATAAAGTTAAATGCACTCTCCCTAAGTGCACACCATCTATACTCTGCATATGCATAAATTTTTGTGATCGAAGACTTATATATGCACCTCTATAAATGCATGCATATGATCAATATCAAAATTTGGCCAATTAAAATACTGGATTTACCAATTTTAAAAAATTGGGTTGTTCATATAAGACTTTGACTAACCTTAAGTAACTAGCTATTATTAAATACCAAACTCAAAATTTCATTTTATATAAGGTTATCATATATTTTATATGAAGGCTATGTATTATGCAAGAAGTATATTCCTAATCCTGTTAGTAACAATCTGGTTTTAGCTAGTGATTGGAACTGCCTAAAAATTTTCTTAGTGGTTTAATTGTTCAACTATTTAATTTAGCTGGAATTAAGATAATCATGGCCATAATTTGGTCCAGCACTATAAAAAAAATTTTAAGCAGTTAAATAGTTCTAATCTATTCCTGAACACATGTATTATCAATTATACATATTGGTTCTTTTTCTAATTGGCTATATAATAACCTCTCTCTAATCTGACCCCTCTCTAATCTGAACACTATTAAACTCTCTTTAAACTAAACAAAATCTCCTAGAACATTTGTAAATTTTATTATAAAGTTTGGATTAGCTATATATAACTTTTTGAGAAATAAGCTTTTTTAAATTTTTACATAGCAGTTCAGAATAGAGAGAGTAGACTGTACATTTTTTTATATATTCTTTATAAATGCACACTCATACCCAGTGTTTAAAATTTGATGTTCTCATGTTTTCATGAGAACACTAAATTTTTTTTAAGAACATTAATATTTAAAATAATGTTCTCTTATTTGAGAACATTTTGTACTGATAAAATGTTCTCAAAATATTATTAGTATTAGTTTTTTTTTTACATATTTGAAGAAAAGATTTATAGTTGCAAAAAGTTAAATAAGTATATTACATGATCAATTCAACCAATTTAAATGTTCTAAATACTATTAAAATCAGAAAGCCTTTGTCTATAACTTTACTTAAAAGTTCAGGATAGGTTTATACAATAAAAATATATGCATATTTAAAAAATAAAATTCTATATATTGAGAACATTAAAAATTTTTTGAGAACATTAATACGCTAAATTTAGTTCATTTGAGAACATAATTTTGAATTTGAATTTTAAACACTGCTCATACCTGGTCCTAATAGCATGCACTTAGGGAGATTTGACTATATTATAATATATATAAAGAAATTCAGTTATAGAGCTTAGACCATACAAAGTTAATTTTTTATTTTGCATTACTTGCTAATCCATTTTTTCAATATTGTATTTTTTTCTTTTTAATTCCAATTATGTCAATTGTTCAATTTTTGACTTAATTTTTTTATATTTTTATTTGATGTTACCCAATAGAGTGTTTAATTTTCTTTATTTTTTTGTGGAACTAATAAAAAAAATCTAACTGTAATCTAATTTTTTTTATTTCTTGTTGTACAAAAAAAATTAATCTTGTAAATATTATTCTTTAATTTATAGTAAATTAAAAAAAATATGACCAACCAACCTATGTTTTCTAGTTTATTACTAACCTTAAGTTCAATAAAAAATTATTAGCCCTAGCCCTCATATCCAATTGGACATATGGCTAATTGACAAGTAGCTAATTAATTTAGTTGTTGTTTATATGTTCAATTGACCAATTACCTATAGGTCCAATTGGACATAATGGCTAGAGCTAATTGGACAAATATATATCTTGCTTAATAAATATTTTTATAATTAATAATATAGAGTTAAAGTTTTTTTTGCACACACATGGTCATGCACCTCTGTAATCTACCAATCAAAATATTCATATGATTAAGGTTAGGGTTCCAAAGTCCCATTTAGTTTAATAGAGGTTCAAGTTCATGTTCAATGAACCTGAACCTGAACCTGCTCTAAAAGTTCAATACTGAACTGAATCTAAACTTGAAATTATTGAACATGAACCTGAAACTGAACTTAAAAAAAGTTCAGTTCATGTTCACTCCAGGTTCATAAACATGTTCAGTTCATAATATATGCACATATTTACCTAAATTACAAAGTTAGAATCAATTAGTAAAATTTAGAGAATCATAGAAATTTGTATAATTTTATTAATAAAATTATACAAATTTCTATGATTCTCTAAATTTTACTAATTGATCTTAATTTCTTGCACTAAGTAAACTTGTTAAGCACTAAAAAATACAACAAATTAGCATATTTTATTTTTACTTTTCTTCAAATTTGAAGAAAAGATGCTTAATTTTGAAAATTTTCATCAAAAATTCAAAATTAAGCATCTTTGACACAAATTTTAAGGAAAATAAAATAAACTATGCTGGTTTGATGTATTTTTTGGTACTTAACAAGTTTATTAA
The DNA here is from genome assembly GCA_003550325.1 of Gigaspora rosea. NCBI lineage: Eukaryota > Fungi > Glomeromycota > Glomeromycetes > Diversisporales > Gigasporaceae > Gigaspora > Gigaspora rosea. The sequence continues at coordinate 616,359 of QKWP01000051.1, read as the reverse complement.
ATCAAGAAGTTGTGATCAATTAGTAAAATTTAGAGAATTATAGAAATTTGTATAATTTTTATTAATAAAATTTACAAAATGCTATGATTCTCTAAATCTTACTAATTGATCATAACTTCAGTATATTTTATTTTATTTTCCTTAAAATTTGCATCAAAGATGCTTAATTTTGAATTTTTGATGAAAATTTCCAAAATTAAGCATCTTAGGACCCAGACCAGTGTTGGAAAGCTTATGTTCTCATGTTCTCATGAGAACATTGCATTTAATTTGAGAACATTTACAAAATTTAAAATGTTCTCTATTAAATTTTTTTTAAGAACATTAAGTTTAAAAAATATGTTCTCTATGTAAATATGTAAAGTAATAAACAATTGGGTTTATTAATCTAGCAGCTTAAAATAATTAAATTTATAAATATTAAATTGTTAGTAGAAATAGAGAACAGTTTAGTTGTTCTCAAATCACAAAAACATTTTGGAAAATATAATTATTGGTTTGTCCATTTCTGGTTTTGGTGCAATATAGTTGCATAGCTACCTAATTATGTAAATATTGATACACATATAATATTATTACATGAATGCCAAATATATCAATATTTAATAAAATTTTAGGAGAGCTAAACTCACTATAATAATAACATAAATTTTTACAAAAAAATTACTTACAAATCTTTAGTTATTATTAATTTAAACTTTAGTGCTATATCTTAAAATTTTATAGCAAGAAATTTTTTGAATCTATAAATTCACTAAATTCATTATAGCAAAGAGGAATAATATTATTTATTTGATATTAATAACAGTTAACTTATTTAAAAGTTAAATATACAAGCCAATAACATCTTCTACATTGTGTAAAAAGTCTCAAATATTAATTTTTAAAAAAATGTATGAAGTCATAGTCTTATTTTATGAATAGCTTAGCTTTGTTTACATATTTTAGTTAAATAAATTATATATTTTATTATTGTATTATTAATAATTTTTAAATATATTAAAAATAAAATTAAAAAATAACTAAAAGAAATATAAAAGTATAATGGGAGAAAGAATAAGAGTGAGAAAATGAGGTTGAGAAAGAGTATATGAAAGCAAGAAGAGAGGGTGGGAAAGAAGATAGAGAAAGAAAGAAAGAGATAAAGAGAAAGAGATAAAGAGAAAAAGAGAAAAAGAGCAAGAGGGAAAAATTTTTTTCTATTTGAGAACATAAAAAAAATTTTGAGAACATTAAATTTAATAAATATGTTCTCATGAGAACATAAATTTCAAAACAGATTTCCAACACTGCCCCAGGCATCTCTCATAGGTCATAACTGAATTTTGGCCAATTTTGGCCCAATTTGCTAAAAATGACAAAATATATTTGTTTAAATAACTTTTGATCTAGTAATCAAAATTGAATGAACTTTTTTTGTTAGATGCGCCTCACCGAGAGCTTCATTTTAAAAAATAGTTTGTTCAAATTGGTCCACTGGATGCCAAAATAATTGGCAAAAACAGTTTTTGCTTCTCAAATTTCAGGGGTTTTTGCTAAAAAAACAAGTATGACCTCTATACTAAATGTCTGGGTCCTAGCATCTTTTCTTCAAATTATAAGAAAAGTAAAATAAAATATGCTAATTTGATGTATTTTTGGTGCTTAGCAAGTTTACTTAGTGCAAGAAGTTATGATCAATTAGTAAAATTTAGAGAATTATAAAATTTGTATAATTTTATTAATAAAATTATACAAAATGCTATGATTCTCTAAATTTTACTAACTGATTTATACTTCTCACTCTAAGTAAACTTGTTTAGTATCAAAAAAAAAAACATATATTTTTATTTGGACTCAAACTAATTTGCAAAATTTGGACTAGCTTGACCAAACTTATGATTTAGTTTGAGTTTAGTATAAAGTTTTAATAATAAAATTAAGAGTTTGAGTCTGGTCTGAACCAGACCAAACCCAGACCCGAATCTAGAATCACTAGCCCTATATGAAGTTCATATAGGGCCTTTGCAGTCGAAAGGGCCAATACTGGTTTATATATAATTTTGAGAAAATTATATTTGTTTTGTTCGGACTGATCCGGATTAATCAAATTTTTGTGATTTGATTAGTCTATTATATACGAAACTCCCAAGAAATTTTTTTTTAAATANTTTGAGTCTGGTCTGAACCAGACCAAACCCAGACCCGAATCTAGAATCACTAGCCCTATATGAAGTTCATATAGGGCCTTTGCAGTCGAAAGGGCCAATACTGGTTTATAAACTGAACCTGGTCCAGCTCAAAAAGTTCGTTCGGACTGATCCGGATTAATCAAATTTTTGTGATTTGATTAGTCTATTATATCGGGTAATCCCACGATGTATGAAACTCCCAAGAAATTTTTTTAAATATCTCAATTTTTTATTATGAAATCAATTTCCACTTATAATTGAAAAATGTAGCGCGTGTCAAAATTATCCAAATATAACAAAAACCTGATTTTCATTTTTGGGCAGTATCAGCCCTTTCAATTGCAAAGGCCCTATATAAAACTAGACTGAACCTGAACATGTTCATGAACTTATGAACTGAACCTTAACTGAACCTGAACCTGAACATGTTTTAAAAAATGTTCAGGTTTAGGTTCAATACTGAACCTGAACCTGAATCTGAACTTGATCTAAGTTCAGTTCAGTTTAGGTTCATAGAAACACTAATCAAGATGATGGACAATCAGTTCTACTGTCAACCAATAGATCTGCCAACTTGCCAACTATTCATATTACAGAATTGTAATACCAATATGATTAATCGCTAATAAATTAAATATTTTTATATTTAATTTGTGATTTATATACCAAACAGTAAAAATCTATAGTAATATATGGGAAAAATCAATTATTGTTTATCAAATTTCTAGAATCTGGTACTGTCAAAGCAATAACAAATTTTTTTACTAAGCCAACCTTATTTTACTATTAAACAAAAGTTTAAAGCACATTCGTGCAATTCTAATAGTAATCATTAAAATTAGACTAGTAGATCACAAGATATCATTAAAACATATTTTACGACTATATAGAGTTTCTATGTAAACAATAATATTGTTTATAGAAATGTTAAGTTGTTTAAATAAACTGGGTCCAAACCTGGTTCAAACTACTCTTTTTAGCTGTTTATTTAAAGAAAAATTATCAACAAGTTCTTGAACCAGTTTTATAATCTAGTTTATAAATCTGATTTATAAACCCAGTTTATAAACTTAGCTTATAAAGCTGGTTTGAAAACTCAGTTTATATTAGAGAATTGACTTGGCAAAAAATTATTGATCGATGATTGACCCGAAAAAAATTTTTTTAATCGATCAAAAATCAAGAATACATGCTTGATCGAGTATGATCGATCAAGCATATAATTTATGAGCTCGAGTGGATATAATCGATCAATCATTAAGTCAATCATTAATCGATTATATTATATTTACCAGTTAAAAATGATAATAAGGTTATACAACCTTATAAAATTACATATCCAGGTTAACACGATACCCGATATTAATAATCACAACATTTTCATCAAAAATTTTCGTGATTATGAAATATTAACATTAGACATTTAGATCAGAAATTAAATAATATCCTGGATGAAATCATATTAAAATTTTTAATCTATCAATATAATACTTATTTGATCAATCAGTATCATCAATCATTGATTGACCTATTGTTGCTCGAGCCTATTAATTGATGCTCGATTATTGATCTAAATCGATCAATGATCGAGCATAATATAATCGAGTCAATTCACTAGTTTATATGAACCTGGTTATAACAATTGTAATATATACAATAAAGAAATTATTAGTAAATTAAATATAATTTGTAATATAGAATGTTGAATTTTTGTATGAATGTATATACATACATATTATGCATGCTTAGAAAGATATTTTGTTAACCAAAGTTATAGCAAAGTCTTATGATTTTATTGTATAGCAAGCTATGATACAATCTTAATTTGTTAGTACATATATAGTTTTGTTAGTGTAAAACTTCGAGGTTCATATAACAACTAAAATCTAATATTTATCATGACTAAGTAAGAAAATAATTATCCAGACAGGTCAGACAATATCTGACCTGCCTGGATAATTATTTTCTTACCAGATAATAGCTCTAGTGAACTTAGGTTCATGAACTAAAGTTTGAACTTCAAAGTTAACCTCAAGTTCATACTTTAAGTTTATGAACTCAAGTTTAAACTTTAAAATTGAACTGAAGTTTATAAACTTTAGTTTAGTTCATTTTTACTTTGAACTTTTTAGGACTGTACCAAAACTGAACTAAACGAACCACTTAATATCTCTAATTGTTTATATAGGAACTCTATAAAGTCACAAAACATTTTTAATGATATCTTGTGATCTACTAGGGCAATTTTAATAATTTTACCACCATTAGAATCGCAAAAATGTGCTCTACAACTTTTGTTTAGTGAAGAAGCTTAGTAAAAAAATTTAAAAATTTGTTATTGCTTTGACAGTACCAGATTCCACAAATTTGATAAACAATAATTGATTTTACTATATATGGTAATATATACAGCTCCTGTTTGGTATACAAATCATGAATTAAACAACTTTATTTATTAAAAAAGCCTATAACAATCCAAAAAAGGCTATCCCTTAGTTTGTACTACTTTGCAGGCAAATTTGCCTGTATAATTACTATAAATATACCTCTGATCTATTTTTTTAATTATTTAAAACAAGGATTATATTTTGAGTTAGTTAAATTTATATTATAAGACAAAAAGTTTATATTTCTTATAAGCTGAAAATATTAAATTTTAAAGAAATTTTTTAACCAAAAAAATATTTTACAATATCTTGGCGAATTCTTTAAATATTGGTTTTAAAAATATAGTTTCTAATACAATATTGTAGTTTATATAAAGGATGACAACTTTCATTATTTGACTTTATATGATTTACTTGTAAAAATTAAGCTTGTATTAGAAGTGAAATTTTTTTTTATAGATGGGAACATATAAAATTTGAGAAAACCTAAAGAAAAAATTTCTATAGTAAAAGTTCCAAAACAAAACCTTTAAACTTTTATTATACCAAAGTTTTTTAATAATTTTAAAAAAATTTTATAATAAAAACTTGATAACACAGAACTAATATTACTATTTTTACTTAGAAAGTATGTAGCTAAAATTAATATTTAAGGTTTTATTTAAAAGATTTAAAAATTTAAAATTTTCGCAGGCAAATATGCCTGCATAACAAATTAAAGGATAATTATTCTATAATCAAAAAAGTAAAAGGCTATAATGATCTTGTGATCAAAAGAAAAAAAGCCTTTAATAATCCTGCAATTAAAAAAAACAAATAATTCTAAACTAATTTACTAATTACTATACATCTACTGCTTTAAATTTTCTGAAACTCATTGTGCTATTTCAGTACTCATAAAATTATAACTAGTTCTAGTTTTTGATCTTTATTTCCAGCACTATTCCAACACTTTAATGAACATGAATCTACAAGAAAATTTTAGTAAAACAAAAAAAAATCAAAGAGCAAAAAAAAAAAAGAACTGGTACTTATTTTTTTGTACTAGTTCTGGTCCTAAATTTTTATTACTAGCACTATTCCAATACTCCACAAAACACAAATCTGCAAAATAAAAATTTTAGTAAAACAAAAAACCCTTACAGGACAAAAAGAACAAACAAAAAAGAACTAGTACTATTATATTTGTACTAGTTCCAGTTTCTAAATCTTTATTTCTGGTACCATTACAATACTCTAGCAAAATATGACTATACAAAAAGAAAATTTTAATAAAACAAAAAAATTCTCAAAGAACAAAAAAAAACATTAAAAAAGAACTAGTATTTATTCTTTTGTACTAGTTCTGGTTTTTGAATCATCATTTCTGGTGAATTTCTAGTAAATATGAACCTACAAGAAGAAAATTTTAGAAAAACAAAAAAAATCTAAAGGACAAAGAGAACAAACAATAAGAAACTAGTACATATCTTTTTGTACCAGTTCTGATTCCCAAAATTTTTCTCAAAACTATTCCAATACTCTAATAAAACATTAACCTACAAGAAAAATTTTAGTAAAACAAAAAAACCACTAAAAGATAAAGAGAACAAACAAAAAAAGAACTGGAACTTATCTTTTTATACTACCATAAAATGGCATATAAAAGATCTCCTATAATAGTAGACCCACCATATATCATCCCTAGGTCTACAATATGGATTGAGATTTTTGTAAAACATAAAAGACCTGAGTATACTATAGGATCTAAAATGATAAAAGACCCAGGTATACTATAGGATAAACATTTAGATAGCTTGTAAATAAAATATAATTCGTATTACTTGCTATATATATATTGACTGGTACTGGACCCCTATCTGTACAATAGACCCACTGGTCTACTATCAGGTTTAAAATTTAAAAAATATAACAGCCCAGGCCTTTTATATGGCAGTTTACAGTAGTTTTAGTTTCTAAATCTTTATTTCTAGTGCTATTTTAATACTCAAGTGAAAATACAAACCTACAAAAAAAATTTTAGTAAAACAAAATAAACCCTAGAAGAACAAAGAGAACAAGCAAAAAGAACTGGTACTTATCTTTTTGTACCAGTTATAATTTTTAAATTTTCATTTTCAGTAGCATTCTAATACTTTAGCAAACACAAATCTACAAAAAAAAATTGTAGTAAAACAAAAAAACCCCAAAGGACAAAAAGAACAAACAAAAAAGAACTAGTACTTATCCTTATATACAAGTTCTAGTTCTTGAATCTTCATTTCTGGTGCCATTTCAATACTCCAGCCAATCAAGAACCTACAAAAAAAATTTTAGTAACAAAAAAACCCCTCGAAGAAAAACAAAAAAGAACTATACTTATCTTTTGTACCAATTCTGGTTTCTGAGTCTCTATTTCTAGTACTTAATAAGGCATGAATCAGGACCCTGAAATATACATAGATAGGTCAGGTATGAGTTTGCTTATTTTTGAGGTTTTTTATGCAGTTCTTTTCTATTTATAGAGGTCGACTAAAGCGGAGTTAATTCAATATATGATCTATATGCTGCATAAATTACATTATTGATATCTGTATAACCTTCTAACAAAAATTATATCAAAAAGGTAACCCTAACCCTAACCAAATTTCACTCCGCTTTAGCCGACCTCTATTTATAGTAATTTTTTGCTTATTTTTGAAGTTTTTTCTGCAGATCTTTTCTTTTTTAGTAACCCTATAATTAACCTGGCCTATCTATGTATATTTCGGGGTTCTCATGAATCTACAAGATATCTTTCTGTACAGTTCTTACAAAAAAAAATAATATTATACTAGTTAAACATGCATTGATATATTTGATTTGATTTACATATCTATTCTGGAGTAGTAGGTTGCTGGAGTGCACAACTATACAAATTTATAGAAATATATTCCTAATAATATAGGCTAGTGCAAAAAGATTAATACCTCAAATAAAAATTAATAGTTATTTTTTCAGTAATCAAATTTAATTTTTTAATTTAAAAAATTATTTTGGAAGAAAGGAAGGATTTATATAATTTATTTAATTATTTTATATAAAAAATAAAGAAATTTATTAGCAATAACTTTTTAAGTAAATTTTGAAGTATAAATTTGATTATAATAGAGAAATAAAAATTTTTTTATATATAAATTTAAATTTTTTAATTTAACTTTATTTTATTAGATAATAAAAAATATTATTTAAAATTTAAATATTTGTTTATATAAAATATAAAAAAATTTACAAATCATTATTTTAACCTTAGTTTTACTATTAAATTATATATAGTAAATATGTTATATGTCACTTCACAATTCATATCAAATTGACATATGTCAAATAATAATTAATATTTTCACCCCGGCTCTGACCCTTTCACCCAGTCATGTACAACGTAATACAAATAGAGATCACATGACTTTTGGGTTTTTGCACTTTGACCAAAAGCTACGTTATACAAAACCCTAGTCACATGATCTGTACAACAATAATCACACAATCAAAATATGAACCTGAAGTAGGTTCAAATTAAACTACAAAATAAGCTACCCATTATTGACAATAGTCGCTATATAGTAAAGTCCAAATTCTACTATGCAAATCAATTAAAATCGATTAGGTAACCTTATTTGGAAGAACAAAATATATATCAGTAAAATTTTTAGCAAGATTAGTGAACATTTTATTATTTGACTTTTAACTTTTACATTCAATAAAAAAATTAAAATTTTTTTTAAAAAAATATATTCGATAAAAGTAAAAGTTAAAAGTCAAATAATAAAATATTCACTAATCATGCTAAAAATTTTACTGTATATGTATTTGTTCTTCCAAATAAAGTTAATTGATTTTAATCGATTTGTATAGTAAAATTTGGATTTACTATGTAGCAACTACTTGTGATTGCTAAAAAACCAAAGAGGTTTTTTAACGATATGCAAGTAGTTGCTACATAGTAAAGTTCAAATTTTACTATACAAATCGATTAAAATCGATTAAGTAACCTTATTTGTTGAATTAGTAAATTTGTAACCATGGTTACTGTAACTGCATTTTATAAAATTGTTAATAACTCAAAATTTTACTAGGGTAACCCTGTTGTATTACTAACAAAAAATGCTCCTCTTGTGATTTTTTAGTAATTTTAGCTTTAACCCGAACCCTAATCCTAACCAATTACAATTCTAACTCTAATCCTAACTCTAACTTTACCTTTAATATTATATTAACTCTAAACTAACTATATTACATTTTGGCTTAGTTATAGACTCTGGCTACTATAATCTATAGTTACAAATAGATTAATTCTTATTTGCTTAGCAAGCTTAGTGAACATTTTATTATTTGACTTTTAACTTTTATGTTCGTCAAATATATTTTTTTAAATAAATTTAATTTTTTATTAAACGTAAAAGTTAAAAGCCAAATAATAAAATGTTCACCAATCTTGCTAAAAATTTACTGTATGTGTATTTTGTTCTTCCAAATAAGGTTATTTAATCGATTTTAATCGATTTGCATAGTAAAATTTGGACTTTACTATTTAGCAACTATTTGCAATCGTTAAAAAACCTCTTTGGTTTTTAGGGATTGCAAGTAGTTGCTACATAGTAAAGTCCAAATTTTACTATATAAATTGATTAAAATCACTTAATTGCCAATCCAGATAAGATTAGCAATATTTCTATATTTAGAATTGGGGCAAAACAAATATATAAACAAGGTAGTACAAAATCTGGATCAGGCCTGTATATATAAAATTTTTATAAGATTTAAAGAATTTTAAAGATATTTTTACTCATATTTTCTTATCTACTAGTCCGATTTTAATGAAATTTTACTAGTAGTTGCACAAAAACCTGCTCTACAACTTTACTTATATTAAAAAATAATATTTACTTAGTATAAAAAAAAACTTTTTATTAGGCCTAAAACAGATTTACTAATATATTGTTTATATATTTGTTTATCCCCAATTCCAAATATGGTAATAATATAGCTATAGTGCTAATCTTATCCGAATTGGTAATTAAGTAACCTTATTTGGAAGAACAAAATACACATACAATAAAATGTTTAGCAAGATTGGTGAACATTTTATTATTTGACTTTTAACTTTACTTTCGATGAAAAAATTATAAATTTTTGACATACTAGACTGTAGTCCTGACAAGCCAACCTTTGACCAACGACTGTCATCCTGACAGATCACACTGTCCAGTACACTTGACTTAATGACAACAATACTGATCACAAATATTATACTTTCATCACTGATTTGATTATAAAGGTATTAATAAAGTTGTACTATATGGCAGTACAAATTCAGACAAACATACGAGAATTATACTAAATTGGATCGTACATACAATTAATGTAATCTTGCAAAATTCAATTTTTATATGTAACCCTTTTTAATGGTTAGAGTTAGGGTATGCACTAGCTTTGTCCTTTTTCGAGTTGCTGTTAATAGAAAAAGTGGCTATGTCTGACAAATTTTTTCTTTTACAACTACTGCTATCATGATTTCGCATGTCTGTCCTAATTTGCATTTCCGTACTATATACCTTACTATATACTCACAGGTAGCAGATGTTCGAGATAAAAGCTGCCTTAATACTTATGCATCAAGACAGAAAATCATGATAGAATCATGAATGTTAATTTATTACAATAGCAGGTAATCTTGCAATAAAATTTTAACAATAGAAATATGATTGTTAATTCTATTGCAAACAACAACTACATAGTAAATTACGATGGGAGTCATGACTGTTAGTTTCAATACAAACTAATTCAACTACATATTCTGTGTACAACAATAGCTCATAAGTTTCGTAGCAAATTTTTATAGTAATTTCTGATAGAATTTATAACTATATTTCTAAATAAACCTTTACATATACTGTCTGTCACTGCAATAGTTAGTATGTTTTGCAATAAAATGTTTTATAGCAAACATAATAGTAATTTCAATACAAAAGCTAATTCAATCTTATCTGATAATATGCACCACAATTGCAATAAGTTTTCAAAAATTTTTACAACAAATTATTTATAGTAAAATGTTTACAGTAAATCATTATAGTGTAGAATTCACAACTGTAATACCAACACAAATTGTGTATTATGATAGTAAAATTTTCACAATAAATCATGGTAGAATTTACAACCATGAATCAAACAAAACTAACTCAACTTTAACTGCATACTGTGAATCACTATAGTAGTTGGTAATTTTTTATATCAAATTTTTACAAAATGTTATGTGACTCAATTTCAATACACATTAAATAAATAGGAATTATGACAATTTCAATACACTCTAACTCATAGTTAGCCAATACAGTAAGTTATTGATGATGATATAGTGAAATTATAAAAATTAAAAAATAATGAATCTTTAAGTAAAGGGTCTTAAAATTTATTTAAGAATGCCCAAAGTTTGTTACTTTTGATGAATAAGCTTAAGAAAAATAATTTTTTTAGTAAAAATGAAAATAAAATTTAATTTACGTGAATACATTTACTGCAATAAGTAGTAACAACTAAAAAAAAATACTTGAACTAATTTGCTATAGAACTACCTACACTAAATTCTAATCTAATATTTTAATATACAAAAATTAATTATATTTCGCATAGTTTATTGCATTTGCCTGATGTGTTTTTTGTTATACGTGTGGCTTAATCTATTTGTATATTAAGAAAATTTAATTTTGATTATATATAGCAAAAAAGTTTATACACCAGATAAGAATCATGCTTTACATTATTATAATACTGTAACTACAACTTTACATGGAATATTTATAGGGAAACATTTTTTTATTAATGTTCAATTTAAACTTTTCATAACAAATTTTCATATTTTATCATACTAAAATTCTTTCGAACTTGTTTTATTAATATCATTGATCAATCAACCTACAAATAAATCTTAAACAATTATCTCAAACGGATACATGTTGGCAAAACAGAATAAAACAATAAATGCTGTCCAAGAGAAAAGAAAGTTTGTATTATTATTTAACAAGTAGTATTGTTGTCATCATTTTGGTCTAGTTAGTTCTATATTTTAGTACATGCTATAGGTTAAATGAGGCCAAAATTTTATGTAGTATCTGCTACCACAACTACTATTATATGAGTGTTGCCAAGGGAAAACCTGTAAGCTATTTTTTAAAATCCTTGCTTTTAATAAAAATATTTTTAAAGGCTAGATAATTGAATATTTAAAATTTTAATATTATTCTAATTTTTTGATCCAAATGATAATAAAATCTTAAGTATTAATATACTAGTTTTATATTAAAATAAATATTTAAAAATGATTTGCAAGTTTTCCTTTGGCATCACTTATAAGTTATTAATTAATATTCAGCTTCAGCCATGACAAGATTAATAGTTAAAATACCTGAACAAAGAAAAACTATGCAAGTAAATAACTACATATAAAATTTTTAAATTTTCATACTAAGCCATAGAAAAAGCAAATGAATAACCACATATAAAATTTTTTAATTTCACACTAAGCCATATAAATATAAATAGCAGGTGAATAACTACATATAAAATTTTTAATTTTCACACTAAGCCATATTAATAGTAAATGAATAACTACATGTAAAATTCTAATTTTAACACCAAGTCATATAAATAGCAAGTGAAAACTACATGTAAAAATTCTAATTTTCACACCAAGCCATATAAATAGCAAGTGAATAACTACATACAAAAATTCTAATTTACACTAAGCTATATAAACAACTAAAGGCCTCAAAGATTGGTGTATATCAAGGAATTTGTTTTACTTAGCTTAATTCAAAAACAAATCAGTATTTAAACAATAAAAGCTTTCTAAAACTCATCAATACACAACATTTTTTTACAACGTTGCATTCATAATCATAAAAAATATTATTTTTTAAAAAAAAATTAAATATTTATTGCACAATGTTTTTTTATTTTACATTTCATTTTTTTTATTGCAACTATTTATGCACTCAGGATGAAGTGTGTCCTGGAAAAGTCTCTTCGAAAGATGCTAAATTTGAAGAGACTACTCATTTTTGGCATGAATTTGAAGACATTGCCTATGATGTTGATCTTGGCATAAAATGGTTTATTTAATAAATAATCCATGTACTTTACCTTCTTCTAAGTTTTCTTTAGCAATTTCTGGTATTGGTAAAATTATTGAAGCTTTTCAATTAATTAGTCTTCAAAATATTTTTGAATCTTCTTTTCATCAAGATTTTCTTCAAGATACTAGTTGTTCTTTTTTTTCTATACCTGATGGAAATACTTTATTAAATATGTTTGGTCCTTGGTTTTTTCAAGCTTGTATGATGAAATTTCCTGATCCCGGTACTCAAAATGGTCGTGCTGTTGCTTTTGGTGTTCTTTGTAAAATTTTTTGTTTACCTCAAAAACGTGAAAAATTTTTAAGAAATTATGTTACACAATTTTATCTTGCTTTAATTGAAGGTTTACATATTGATACTTGTTTATCTACAATATTAATGAGTACAACTTCACTTTTTGATACTGAATTAGAAGGTGTAAGAATGATGGTACCTGATTTTGTTGTTGGAATTAGAATGATTTTACCAAAATTGGCTCCAGGATTTAAAATTGATGTACCTTTAGAAGATTTAAGACTTGCTGCTATATACTATTATGTGTTTACCAAATCATTTTGAAAAAGTTCCTATGAGAGAAAATTGGAATTTTGGTTTACATCAAAATGGTGATAAACTTGTTAGTAATGATGATGAAATTATAGTTAATGAACTTTTAAGTTATAGAACTTGTAAATTATATTTAATTTTTTTGGTTATCTTTATTTTCAATTTCAATTGTTCTATAATGATAATCTTAATTTTTTTTATAAATGCGTGTATTATATTCTGAAGATGAGGGTAATATCTCTAAAAAAGAAAAGAAACCTGAACCTTTCACGGCTGTAAGCTTTTATTATTTTGTTATTAATATTTTATTTTCATTTATTTTTGTTTTTTTCGTTTATTTTTGTTTTCTTTTTGTTTATTTTATCTTTGTTTATATATTTTAGTTAAAGTTTTATATGCTGGAGCTTCTGCTTAAATCTTTAAAAACAGAAAGTCAACATATAATCTTCGATATCTTCTTCACTTTAATAAATGTTTATGTGGTTGAAGATGTTGCATTTTGTCCTAGATTAGTTAGTCTTTTAGTAAAATCTATTCAAGAAAAGGTTTGTAATTTTATTAAAAAATGTGTGAATTTTCATTTCATTATTTGTATTATTTATTATTTAAAAATTTTCAATTTTATTTAATTTTACTTTTAGGTTTTGACTATGAATCTTTCTTCTGATGTAACTTTATATGCTTTTGATGTTTTTAAAGATTTTTTGGGTTATATGAATATGTCCAACGAGATAGCAAAGTATGAATAATTTTGTGTCCATTTCATTAAATGATTTATTTTATTTGATTTAATAATTTCGTATTGTTTTTTTTATATAATTGTGCTAGGGAATTAGTTTTGGAAATTTTGCTGTTATATTGATACGATTCTTTCAGGTGTATATGGCGGATTGGTAAGGATTTATTAATCGTTATTTTCTTATGTAACTTTTTTTTTGTGATTTGTATAGGTATGTTCTTTTTTGCTATTCATTATTGAACCCATGTTGTTTCACTATGTAACTAGTCGATAACATTTAATTTAGTCGAAAGAGCTTATGATTGTATGATGCGTTGGATACTTATTGGTCAATGGATAGTTGGTGATTATGATTGTTATGAAGCTGTAATTTCAACTATTAGTAAAGGAATTTCAATAATTCCAAATAATGATAATGAAAATGCCCAACCAAGTTCTCCTTTGATAAAAAAAGAATCGTAAAGAACCAATTCCTAATAAACTTTTTGCTCCACGAGATAATAAAATGTCTACAGCTAATAAGGAAAGCAATTTACAAGTTGGTGGACAACATCGTTATGGGAAAAAGGGTGAAATGGCTGTTAAACTTGCTGCAGAAATTGCAATGTCTCAATTTGTAAATCATTTAGGAAATTTTCCTGCATGGAGTGATCATATTGGACCAAGTAGAGTTTCAACTCTTTTTAATGATGATTTGTTACTTGCAAAAGCACATATTGCAGAGTCAAATGTAGATTCTATTCCTGAATTAGTTAGATATTTTTTAATTGATGGTCGAGTTGTAATAGGTTTTGTGGAAATACCAAAACATCCAATATGGTTAATTAATAAAGATTCACAATCTTTGGCTGCATCTGATAATCTTGAAACTTCTGTTGAAGCAGGAACTCCTGTTTCAACTCCAGGTACTCTAAAGACTCCAATACCACAAACTTATACTCAAAAAGAATTGGATGAAGTTGAAGAATGTCCATCTTAATTATTGTTATACGTGATAGTACAGGAAAATATTCATGGAAATCACATATGTGTTATAAACTACCTATTGGTGATAATAGCAAAGTTCATCCTCTATCACCAGAAATTGATAAAGATTTTCATGAACCAGAATTATTATCCCCTTTACAATCATTTCCAAATTTACGAACAGAAACTCCTCCACATTTTCTTTATAATTAGGGGGCATCCATAAATAACGTTATGTTTGAGGGGGGGTCCCCCATAATATAACGATTTTCCACTATGTAATAATTTTGGTACCATTCGAATCGTCTCGAGGAGAGGATTCGAATGGTGCCAATTTCATTTGATTTGGACCACTGGGTCACGTTTTATTAACGAAATACTATTGGTTATTATGGTTTCTTATAAAATTACTATAAAATCAATAGTATTTCGTTAATAAAACGTGATCCAGTAATCAAAATGAAATGATTTTGGTACCATTGGATTCGCGTCATAGCGACGAATCGAATGGTACCAAAATCATCCAGATTGGACCACTGGATCATAATATATTCAAGTTTTTGTAAAATTTTATATATAAACATACGGATTTTGAAAAATTTTTTTATATAGTAGAGGGGGGGTACAGCGCTACTATGAGGGGGTACATAACATTATTTATGGATGCCCCCTCAACAAAGAACTAAAGATCAATCTTTTATTCAATGAGTTTTATGTTTCAATAATGATCAAATACCTACTGTTAATAATATTTTTGAAGCTGGAAGTGATAGCTGGAGAGCTTATTGTGGAGTTAAAAAATTAATACAAAGACAAAAGGAAATAGAAGTGCAAGCTTTTGAAGAAAAGTAGCATGTTAAGTTTGACCATCAAAAGTAAATTGTCTTATTAATGAACAAATTTTGATTAAAATTTTCTTTTATTAATTAAAATTAACCTGACTTATATTATTGTTGTAGTTACAAAGCCATCCCTGCTACCTCGAACTCTAATTTGAAAGGTAAATTTCATAAATATAAATGGTTTTCTACTATAATTTATTAATTATCTTGTTGATATATTTAGCCCACAAGTGTTCGGTTATTTATGTCTCAGATGGGTTTGTTATCTTTAGAAAACTGGCATCGTATAATACTGTTACATATATCTTAAAAGGTCATCAGTAATATTGAAAAATTGGATTTATTGAATGAGTAATAATTTATTATTTATTTAATATTAGGCTATACAAAATAAATTTCTTGGTTTATATAACATAAAATAAAATTTTTGACCCGGCTACCCGGATTTTTTTTTTTTTAAAAAATTTTTTTTTACAACCCAAAAAAGAAAATACGATTTTGTAAATAAACTAAGTGCATATTCTATGCATAATGGAATTGTTACGTAAAACATTTCATTTGCGACCCGGTCCCACCCCCAGAAATGAATAAAAACAAAAAAAAATTCATCTCCGACACATTAAACCGGATTCTTCCAATACAACCCCACAAGGGGTCTAGACCCGTTAACCTCATTTCTATTGTCTAATTAAAAAAAAAATAAATAAAATAAAAATTTATAGTTTTCAATTTTTGGACCCGGCCAGGTTATGTAAACCAAGAAATTTATTTTGTATGGCCTTATATATATATATATTTATTTTTTTGCTTATTAATTTAAGGGTAGAGGGTATGTAGATCATTTCTATTAGTAAACGAGTAACAAAAAATATTTTTAATACGAATTTAAAAGTTGCTACATATTAAAATTAATTTTTTTACTATATAAATTGATTTTTTGTACTAAGTAAAGTTGTTTGTAATAAAAAATTACACATATCCTAAAAATTTTATTAATTTTGAATAGAATTTGATAAAGTTTTTTTAGTATCAACTTTTGCGGGGGTGGGTCTATTCTGCGGGGGTGATCACAAATTGGCCAATCAAATCACGTGTAAACAATAAGTAAAATAGGGTCGCGAAGATAAAAACAACTATATCTTATGTTTTACCAGACCAATTTTAATGTTTCGACCACCGTTAGAATCAGAAAAACCTCCTCTACAAAGTTTATTTAAAAATTAGAGCTTGTACCTGTATAAGTGTTACCCGGGTAACCCGGTTAACACCTGTCAACCGGGTCATAGCTATCGTTAACCGGGTGACCCAAATTAATTATCCATAAGTATGATAATGTGATGTACAAACGTATGTACAGTACGTATGTCCGTTAGGAGTGAGGTCATTTTAAATTTTATTATTTAAACCAGTTTATTTTCCGACGGCCTCTAGCCGTTTGAGAATAAACTGATTATATTACAGCTATTATCATGATTCTCGGGGCACCTGACAAAAAATTAATAAATTTATCAGTTACCATTATCATTATACGTAGTTTTTTAAAAAAATGCATATAAGAGAATTTATGATTTTGCATCAATCAATCAAAAAAACAGTTTACTCGGATTATTAAGATGATCCAGTTTATAATGTTGTAAACGGTGAGAAACCCGGAGCTTAAATTTTTTAACGGGTGCAACCTCTAAAAAAATTACATACCCTTAAGAGCTACCTCAATTTTGCATTAGCCAATTAAACAAACCAGGTCAACCGGATCAACCGGGTAACCCGGATTTTTTAAAACAATCCGGTTTGTGACCCGGTAATAGTCTGGTAAACGGGCGGGTTATCCAGAATTTGAAATTTATTTCGGGTACAACCTCTATTAAAAATTTAATATAGTTACTTAATAAAAATTTTTTTTATTATTAAAAATAAAATTTTTAGTAACCCATTTATTAATAGAAATGATCTACATACCCTCTACCCTTAAATCTATCAAAAATAATTTTTTTCGTAATAGGCATAATTGCCTTAGTGTATCAGTTTAATATATCCAATCAGGGCCTGATAATTTTGATCTCATAATAAATCCACCTTCTATAAGTTGAAGATTTTGAAAGATTTTTAAACAGTTTGGGGTGGCTGGTAAACTTATCTTTTAAAAATTTTGAATTTTTTTCAAATTATTAATATATATTAACTTGTTGTCATGAATAGTACTCCGAACGGGTCGGTTCGGGTCGGTTATAGCCAACCCAAACCCAACCTGAAATTTCGGGTTGGGTCAGGTTGAAAACTTTAGGGTTAGCACTTCAACTCGACCCGACCCTGATCCGACCTAACCCAACTCGAACCTGACCCAAGTTTTTAAGCCCAACATGCTAAAGTTTTAAAAAAAATAATATTTTAGCCTTAGATGTAAATAATAATATATATATAAAAAAAATGCGTGACCTTAGATGTGAATAAAAAAATTGTGTGACCTTAGATGTGAATAAAAAAAAATTACATGATCTTAGATGTAAATCATAAAAAAAAATTGCGTAAGCTTAGATGTGAACATAAAAAAAATAATAATAAATAAAAAAAAAATAAAAAATTGCATGACCTTTGATGTAAAAAAAAATTATTATTTATCGCGTCACCTCTGATAGACCAATTATTTTGTTTGTTTTGATTTTACATTAAACAAAACAAATAACAGCCAGACTAAGATTAGGATTAGCGTTTGGTAAATGCAATAACTAGAGACCCTTATTCTCTAACCCAAAATTTCGCAACGAATTTTTTTTGTTAAAAAAAAAGTGTAGTTTCATAGTCAAAATTTTTGGAAGCGATTTTTTAAAAAAATCTTGGTTCGTTTCAATTTCATGTTACACCTGATCCTTCATCCCGATTAGTTAAATGATAACTGCTATTCTAAATAAAAATTTGGGTCACGTCGGGTTGGGTCGGGTCAGGTTAATTCTCAACCCGAACCCGATCTGACCTGAAACTTTCGGGTCAAAATTTTCTAACCCAAACCCGACCCGACCCAAAATTTCGGGTCGGGTTTCGGGTTGACCCGACCCGATTCGGAGCACTAGTCATAACCTTTTTAGGTTTATTAGACACACATTCAGGCTACAAAGCAAAACTAGACTTATCAATCTGTAAAGTGGCTCTATACTTTGCAGATAGATTAGTTGAAGTTATATTAAATGTTCCATATCTTATTAAAATATCAAACACAGATTTATCATCAAATTCATTGCCAAATTTTTTCAAAAACATTTTTGCTGATAATTTAGTTTGTATAGTATGGATTGAGGATGTTTTATTAATACATAGTGCACCATCAAAAATTGGGTAACATGCATTTGTATACATTTTTGTACATCCAATTACAAAACGCGACAGGACTATATTGGATAAGAATAATTGGGTAGTTTCAAGAAGAGTGAACCCAGTGATGATTACGAATTGTATCACCCTCGATTTAATCACATATATTTTTAGATTGTAAACAAATATCAGATGACATTTATAAATCAGATGCAAATCTTATGTTTTTGATACTTCTGCACTTTCTTTTTTGATACTCCTGTATGTACCCCAAAATTACGCTTACTTTTTTGATGCAGATCTGCATATATACACGTGACTTGTGTTACACAAAGGCCCAGTGCATTGTTTTGCAAAAATAATTTTTGGTTACACGCTGCTAATGTTGTGTAACATTACATAAGTCTAATTTGCCCAGCATTAAGCTTAATGCTGGTGGGCACTATAAAGTTAATGCCCCCGGCAGGGTTAGACATAATTCCGGCCCACCCTAACCCTAAATCTAGTAGTACTCTAACCCGGCATTAAGCTTAATGCTGGTGGGCACTATTATAATAATGCCCCTGGCGGGGTTAGACATAATTCCGGCCCACCCTAACCATAAATCTAGTGGTACCCTAACCCAGCATTAAGCTTAATGCTGGTGGGCACTATTATGATAATGCCCCGGTGGGGTTAGACATAATTCCGGCCCACTCTAACCCTAAATCTAGGAACTCTAAAAACTAATTGTTCGAAGCAACATCCAATCACAGTTCATATACTGGTTACATGACATATGCATCTAGTATATGTACTGTAGTTGGATGTTGCTTCGAACAATTAGTTTTTAGGGTTCCTAGATTTAGGGTTAGAGTAGGCCAGAATTATGTCTAACCCCGCCAGGGCATTATCATGATAGTTCCACCAGCATTAAGCTTAATGCCGGGTTAGGGTACTACTAGATTTAGGGTTAGGGTGGGCCAGAATTATGTCTAACCCCGCCGGGGGCATTATTATGATAGTGCCCACTAGCATTAATCTTAATGCCGGGCAAAATTAGACTTGTATATACCAAAAATTATTTTTGCAAAAACAATACACTGGGCCTTTGTGTAACACAAGTCACATGTATATATGCAGATTTGCATCAAAAAAGTAAGCGTAATTTTGGGGTACATACAGAAGTATCAAAAAAGTAAGTGCAAGAGTATCAAAAACGTAAAATTTGCAAATCGGATGATGCTTAAATCCATGTGACCCTCATGTCCTAACATTTCTGAACCTCATGTAACCAATTGACACTACATAATCAAAACAATCAAACGCTATAAGCGGTTAGAGGCAAAAAGCTTCTATAAAACCACCAACAAAAAATATTTTTACTCGTGGTTAGGGTTAGGGTTTGGGTAGACTTTTGATATAGCTAGAAGGTCATTTTTATATATAATCAAGTATCCAATCAAAATTATCAGGTGATTATATCGAGGGTAATACAATTAGTGATCATCACTGGGTTCACTCTTCTTTAAGTGTTCAGAATAATTACCATATTCATGCTTTATTGGAATTGGATCTGGACTTAAGGCCGTTTGAAGTTGATTCTTCAGTTAACATCACTTTCCCAGGACTCTCAGGAGGGGGAGAGGGGGTAAAATGAAACGAACATATGAAACGAACATATAAAAATGAACAAAGATGAGCCAATTTCATTGGTTGATATAAATCAGGTGAATGGCGAGAGTCATTCAGTGTTTTGATTGGCTGTTTGTTTTCGGGGGAGATAGGGGAGATTTCAGCTGGGGGGTGATGTTAACCGAAAAATTAACTTCAAATGGCCTTAATTAATTAATTATATAATGTATTCATCAGAGAAAAAGAACTTCGTACGTAC
>QKWP01000051.1:525883-594410 GCA_003550325.1 Gigaspora rosea | reverse complement strand
AAAAAAAAAAATTTCCTAACCCTAACCCTAACCACAAGGCAAAAAGTGTCTATAAAACCACTACTAACAAAAAAAAATTTTACCTCGTTGTTAGGGTTAGACTCTAACCCTAACAACGAGATAAAATTTTTTTTTGTTAGTAGTGGTTTTATAGACACTTTTTGCCTTGTGGTTAGGGTTAGGGTTAGGAAATTTTTTTTTTTTGTTAGTAGTTGTGGTTTTATATCTCGTAGTTAGGGTTAGGGTTAGGTCCGGCTGCTTATAGCATTTATTTGTTTTGATTAGTGATACGGGTCGATGCCAAATTCTCGGGCTGACCCAGCTGCGGAAAATGAATCAGCCCGGTCGATCAGGCTGATCATATTGTTAAAAAACTTTCAAACAAAATAAAAAGTAGTCTTATAATCTGATCTTCTCGATATGAAAATAGTCAGAATTACATTACAATATTTGTGCAAGTTTTCAATTGCTAAAAAATTACAGTACATGGAGATGCATTTAATTAGTCGATATAATGATCAGCACATCATAAGCATACATACATATAATGTTACATAAATTACAAATAGTAGGAAGAGTGCATGTGATGCATATATATAGTGAATCTATATGTGGTTATAAGAGGGTTCTCTTATGGCCGGTGATCTACCGGGTTATTTTCTCATAGTTGGAAATAAAAGTGATAATATGACAGTTTACTAACTTATAATCGATAATCAGTGCTTTAATCTGACTAGTTGAATTTATAAATATCGACTAGAAAAGTCGACTATTCGATTTTAGTTGGATAGATAGTTATCGACTGCAAGCTCTAACTTGAGAATGTTCTACGCGTGATTTAACTAATAATTATAAGTTCTACAATGAAATTCTATCAGACGAAAAAAATTTAACTATATACCGGCCGGGCTGACCTGCAGAAATGTGGGTTAAGGGCCGACCCACCTGCCCTCCCGGCTGATGGGCTGAGGTCAGCCCGTATCACTAGTTCTGATTACCTTGGGTTAATTTAACCCAGGTTATAGCAATTATATAGTGTAGATCAATTGGTTACATGAAATTCAGAAATCCGGATTTTAGTATCATAAGATTTCAAAGTTCACTTGAAATTTGACAGGGCGCAGGTTTGATTTTACCATCATGTGATATTCAAAAAATGGATGTCAAATTTCATTTATATTAGGCCATGCAAAGTTAATTTTTTATTTGCATAACTTGATTCTAGTCAGCAGGTTGAATTTTTTTTTTTTTTAAACAAGGTATAATATATAATGAGAACGGGCTGCTGTTAATGTTAATAAAATAGAGAAATTTATTAATGTCAGCATTTGTGCGAAATAATGCCTATGGGCGTTATTTAGAAACACATATTTGAAAACAAGCTAATGATTAATTTAGCCGAGGATTTTTAATGATGTTAAAAATATAATTTTATTCTGCTAAATTAACTATAGCTTGCCTCAAACTCGTGTCCCAAAACAACGCCTATATGCAAATACTGTATATTGTTCAAATCAGGATTAAGTGTAATCTGCTCGATCCGCATATAAGTTATGTATTATTTTGTCAAATTATAAATTATCAGTTTTTTTAATATCAATACACATTAATAAGAGTTTATGGATTACAAAATATTGCATACTAAATTTGGCTAATTTATTAAAAATCAAGTTTGCATATTTATCCAATAAATTCCTAGTTTTAGTAATTAAACTTTTTAAATTCTCATAGATGTATATCTATATGAAAATTGCTACTCAATACGTTCAATATAGTTATTTCGCTGATTTTTTCACTTTCTATATTTATATTTTACATTAAGCTTATTATAGATAGTTAAGTATAGAAGCTCTTCCATTCAGACATTAATCGTAATTGGAAGAAGTTATTTTGCTAATCACACCAAGTAACAATTCACTATAATATATACCCACTAGGGCTATTAATCGATCCGTCCATCCAAAAATTGGGCCGGTCCTTTTGATTAATTGCTAATTCAAGCATATATAT
Organism: Gigaspora rosea; assembly: GCA_003550325.1. Classification (NCBI taxonomy): domain Eukaryota; kingdom Fungi; phylum Glomeromycota; class Glomeromycetes; order Diversisporales; family Gigasporaceae; genus Gigaspora; species Gigaspora rosea. The sequence continues at coordinate 592,400 of QKWP01000051.1, read as the reverse complement.
TATTATGAAATATAAAAAGAAGCTATTTCAATGATATGTAGATTGTTTTTAAATGAAATAATTCTTTAATATTATGATATAAAATATAGTAAATTTGTAGATATTCTTGAATTTATGGGAAAAATAAAAAAAATATGAATAAATTATAACAAAAAAAATTCAATAGAATACTTCCAATGTTAAAAAAATATGTCTATATTGTTAAGTTTTCTTGAATTCTGAAGTTGTAATTTGATAAGATCAATTCTATTTTTTTTTTAAAAAAAAAATTAGTATGAATAGCATTTTCAAATACTCAACAATAACTTGATTGATCAACTAGTTAATCAGATTCTTTATTAGCTTCATTAAAGATATTTGAGAACGCCATAATTAAATAGAAAAAAAAATTAATAAACACATCACCAAACTAATAAGTCTACATTATTGCAAATTTCTAGTATTTTTTAAAATATAAAAGACATGCAAATAAAATTAATAAAATTTCAAAACGGATTAAAATAATCTAACTCAAGCTCTTATTATCTTCAAACTTTCTAACAAAATCATGACAGACATTTCATCATCAGCTCTAGTAAAAATTATGGTGATATTTACCTTAATATACAAGATACTGAGCATTCTGTAGAATTTTTTGAAGAACTTGAAATTCTTCCTCGAATTCGTTTTTGTAAAAAATGTGAAAGCCCCATGCGCAAAACAAAAGATCATTCCCGCATTGATAATCAAAAATGGGCCTGCACCTCAAAAACTGCTTGTGGTTTTTCAACTATTATAAGATCGGATACATGGATAACTAATTCTAAATTATCTCTAGCCCAAATTGCTAAAATCATGTTCTGTTGGTCTCATAAACTGCCCCAAAAATTTGTTGTTGCTGAGAGTGATGCTAGTTCTAAAATGATGGTAGATTGGTATAATTTTTGTCGTGATGTATGTAGTGTAGCTATAATGAATGAAAAAAATCAAAAAATTGGAGGTGAAGATAAGATTGTTGAAATCGATGAAAGTAAATTTGGTAAGTGAAAATTTAATAAAGGCAAGAGGGTGGATGGACAGTGGGTGTTTGGTGGGGTTGAAAGAGATTCAGGTAAAATGTTCTTGGTGACAGTTCCTAATTGTACCAAAGAAACATTAACTAAAATTTTAGAAGAGTATGTTGAAAAAGGTACTACGATTTACAGTGACTGTTGGTCTGCTTACCAGACTGAAGACTTTAAAAACTATGGGTGGAATTATGGAACTGTTAATCATTCGAAACACTTTAAAGATCCTGAAACAGGAATTCACACAAACACAATCGAATCAACTTGGCTTGCAGTAAAAACTTCACTTCCACGATACGGAACAGTCAAAGACTTATATGATGCTTACTTTCTGGAATACATATGGAGGCGACGATTTGCTCAGAATGAAAGTGATGCATTCAATAAGTTAGTAGAACATATAAAATTATATGGTAAAAGTTTAAAAGAAGTAATTAGTGGTTATAAATAAAAAAAATCAAGCTGAATTTAAATTTAATTCACACACTTACTTTTAATAATTTTTAGATATCGCCAATGTAATATTAGATGCATATTGAAATTTTCAAAAATATTTTTGATAATTACTATTGTTTCAAAAAGAACTTTTTTTATAAATTTTTTATTTTCAAATTGCACTTTGTACAAACAATATATATATATAATTTTACCTTTAAAAAAAAATTCGAATTTATGCCCTTAATAAATTATAAATCAAATAAATTAAACATATAAGCTAAATAGCATTGTAACAGTTAACATACCAAAAATTGTTAAAATATCATTGCTCCATTTTTGTAGCACTACTATTTTGCTATTTTCTTGACTATAAATCTAAGAACATAAGATCGTAATTAGTGAGCTTTAGACTTAATTAAATGAATTTCAGAAGATTTAACTAAATCATAAAGGACCTCATAATTAAAAAGTAAAAGTATTGCATAACTTATTTAATAATTAATTCAACTCGTTGAACACAAAGCAACAGACCAATGAAAATATTCCAAGACAGGTGCTAATGCTAGACTAAAAGGTTGTAATCGACTTATAAAGAAATTGTCACTAATAAAAAAGACAAAATGCAAAATATTTTTGTATTAAGTGGACATTTTCAAAAAGAATATAAAAAACCCCAAGACGATGCAGAAATCGTTCTAGCTCAAAATTTCACCTGTGAAACTGCCCTTTTCACCTTAAAAACTTTTACCTTAAAAGCTTTCTTGAGAATTTTTAGTTCGTAAAGTTCCTTCTAATCTAATAGCGAAGCTTAAATGAAATTCCTTTAGTAAAGCTGTAACGACAAGGTCCTGGGAAATAATGCAGCAATGCTTACGTTATAGTTACACAAACTAGTTGTTTGTATGTGATTATCTGTATCATCTGATTTTGTTTATATTCTTTCGACCAATCAAAATTAACAAGTGATTATATCGAGGGTGACACAATTCGTGATCATTACTGGGTTCACTCTTCTTCAAGTGTCCCAGTTTAGACTGTCGTTTTTTGTATTTTTCAAGGTTTTCGTTCCTCATTCTTGTTTGCTTCGCCAAAGATCATCAAATTCCTAATTTGATTGGTCAGGTGTCATGTGATTCTGCTCCGCTTTAGAAGTCTCCATATATCAGATATAGAGCTATGTACGTACGCCAGCCACTTTATAAATACTTAATATATACTAGTAATATCTCATGCAGGAAGTAATAAATGAATTTATATATTGAATTTGATTTCTAAATAATGATAATATTTTATTTTTTTATTTTTTTTCATATGTTCATTTTACTGGGAGGGCCGGGGGGCCGTTGGGGGGAGAGGGGAGGTGATGTTAACCGAAAAATTAACTTCAAACGGCCTAATAATGAAAAGAAAACGGAAAAAGGAAGAGTCAATTGGAATGCTGATATATCAAAATTAAATGAGAATCACTTGGTAATCACATATATTTTCATTTTATTTTTGGCATTTTCTTTAAATAATATATATATATCTTTTTAAGCATTTAGCCCATTAGTTTGATGGTATGATAGTGAGTCGATATATTATTGGTTCATTTGTAGGAACACTGCTATATCAGCTCATGATGCATATCAGAATCTTATAGAGACTCAGATAAGGCAACCGTATGTATTATCTATTTATCGCATCATTTTGGCTTTCAATTTGCTATGATTATTGGTTTAATTTGATTCCTATTTACAAGTATGCCATGAGACGACAATTCATAGATGAAATGTATAATAAATATAAAACTAGTCTATCAATAACAGAGTGAGTTATTTTTAAATAAATTTTTAAATAAAATGTTTATTTATTTTTTAAATTCAACTTATAACTAACTATTATGCTTCAACTAAATATTCCAGCTTTTATACTAATATTTTTGCAACACGATAGTCTTTGATTATTATTATTATTATTATTTAAGAGCTTAATTTTTTTTTATATAGTTCAGTAATATAAGGGAGACGGGGGTATTATGATTAAGAATAGGAATCGGTCAAAAATTTCTAGTCGATTAGTCAGTCGACTAAAACTGTTAGTCATCGACTAACTAAAAATCGACTAATCGATTAATCGACTAATCGACTAATCGACTAATCAACTAATCGACTAATCGATTAATCGATTAGTCGACTAATCGACTAGTCGATTAGTCAATTAGTCGATTAGTCGATTAGTTGATTAATCGATTAATCAATTAGTCGATTAGTCTGATTAATCAATTAGTCGATTTAGTCAGGTTTATGAAATATATATTATAGAATACGCATACATATATATGCATATATATATGCATGTGTAAATAAAATATATACTGTGCTGATATATTCGTTATTAACCAAACTAGTCGACTAGTCGACTAATTGACTAATCGACTAATCAATTAATTGACTAATCGACTAATCAATTAATTGATCGACTGACTACAAAAATATTTAGTCGATTAGTCGACTATATGATCCATATCTTTAATTATGATGAAGGGGGTATTATGATGAATTTGGAATATTTTGTGAATCTGTAATCCAAATTGAATAATTTTTTCACCATTCGAATCCCCTTAGTGAGAGGATTCGAATGATATAAAAATTACCAGATTTGGACCACTAGATTACAAGATATAAAGGCAAAACGATATTATAACTTAATGACGAACTATTAATTATGCGTTATAATGAAACATGTGTTGAGTAATGTGAAGAATGGCTAATAACATCATGTGATAGAACTTGTTTCTTTAAAAAGAAATGCTTGATTGATGTGATTTAAATTTACACTGCACATTTTATTTTGTAACACTTAGACTTTTTGCTCTTTTTTTTCTTTAGACATTTCGTCTTATTTTTTGTTTTTTAATCTTTTCAAAACAAATGCGTTTTATGACTGATGCAATAATGATGCAATAAATCTAGATCCATTGTCAATATTTACTTTAGTGCTGTACTAGATAGTTTAATAAAAAGATTCATTTATATAACTGGTGATGCGTTACATAAAAGTGTACATTACAGAATAGTTTATTACATTATATTATGCTAGCCCAAAAAAAGAAACAGTGGCCAAAAAGAAAGCTGAAATAGCTCAAAAAAAAGAAGCGACCAACCGAAAAAGAGGTTGACCAAAATCTAGGTCTAAAGGAAACGAATAAAAGCGAAAAAATTTTTTTTTGCTGCTAAAATTAAATTCGTCATAATACCCTATCAATCAAAATTTCTGATTTATAATACGTTGCACATGATGATGATCATTTGGCCAATTCTAATTTTTTTGCTTCTTTTATTTTTATATTGGCTTATTCTTGAATATAATATGAATTAATGCCAAAAATATTTGGTATTTATGCGAGTTAATAAAAAGTTTTCATTGTAGAAACTTTAACTTCATCATAATACCCGTCTCCCTTATATAGGTATTTTGTTTAACATGGTTTTTCAAGAGCATACATATATATAGTACATATAATATTTTGGTATTTTAATTATTAATGATAAAAAAAAAGTATTTTATTTTCGTTTTAATTAATTAAATATTTAAAACATGAGATTATCTCTGAAGTGAAATTTAATGATTGAGCCCTATAGTAACATTTTTTTAAGATTAGGATTGGGTAAGCTAGATTTATCTAAAGTCATAACTCAACAAAATTCTGTATTGTATTTATATTAGACATCGCTTTCAAATTTACGTACGTACATATGTACTGTATGTAGTTTAAAATGAAGTGCACGTTATATTTGAGTTGGTATAATTTTACCGATCAATAATAAATTATCCCAAAAAAAAGACAAATGCAACTTTATTTATTTTATTATTAATATTTATTTTTTGAAAAATCTGTTGGTAACTTATCTGATACATAATTACAATCATCTATACTGTATCGTAAATCAGACTTAATTCAATAAATAAAAAGTCCATTCAATGGGTTAGTACTAAATTAATTGTGTCTAAATAAAATGCCAATTATTAAAATGTTAATTAACTTTATTAATGTTATATAATTATTATTCCTCTTATTAATAGTTCGTTTAGTAAATTTTCTCTATTTTGCAGTTCACTTTATCAAGGCTGATCTTGTCAAAACTGATAATAATAAAAAATAAATCCAGTTATTAGAGATTATATTAGCTTTATTTTGAAAATAAATGGGATTGTTTACAACTGTTTCTGACAAAAAAACTAGTCGAATAATTTTTCAGCTGATTCAATTAAATTATTATTAATTTCAGCATAATCAGTATATAAAAGATCTATAATTTTTATATTACATTAATACTTTTGATAATATCGATACATTCAACATTATTAAATTTTCAATTAAAATTACATACCCAATATATTCGATATGTTTTAGTTTGTACAGTACAAATTGTTAAACCAATAAGCCTTACAAGAAATACTAAAATAAAAAGTGGGCCAGATATAAATATGGCTTTTATAATAAAAATCTTCCGCGAATTGTGCTAATCAAGAACAAGAAGCGTGTCAGCAAATACAGTGAGCTATGCGAATATAATTAATTTTTTGAGTTTCAAAATATTAGAATAGAATTTGGTGCAAGTAGTTCTATAGCAAATTAGTATAAGTTGTTACTACTTATTATGGTAAATGCAAAATTTTTTTCTCATATTTGCTAAAGAATTATTTTACTCAAGCTTATTCATCAAAAGTAACAAAGTTTGGGCATTCTTAGATAAATTTTAAGACTCTCAATTAAGATTATTTAGATTGTATTGAAATTGTCATAATTTCTATTTGATTTACTGTAAAAACATTCTATCACAAAATATATGAGCTATCATGATGACACAATATATATTTAAGTTGGTAACAAAGTAGTATATTGTATGTATTGAAATTAAGTCACAATTTCTATTATAACTTACTGTAAAAGATTTCATTACAAAAATTTACAAACTACTATGGTGAGATAGTTTGTGTTGGAATCATAGTCGTAAATTCTATCATGATTTATTGTAAAATTTTGCTATGAATTTTGCTATCATGATACACGGTTTGTGTTGGTTGTGAATTCTACAGTACTATGATAGGACCCCGAACAATATATATAAAGGTTATATTAGCTATAATATAAGAATTCCCAAAATTTTATCCACTTTAAATTTGGTTTATATTAACTAAATTTTATATATAAGCTTTAATAATTAAATAATTTTAACCAAAACTTAAATACAACCTATATTAAATACTATATTAATATATTCATATATTTAAGTTTTTAAATTTTAAAATTTTATTAATAATTGTAAAATTATTAAAAATTCAAAATATTAAATATTTCTAAAGCAAATATACAATTATTTTCTTTATTCTATTAATAAAATTGCCACCATGCATACCAGTTTGGGAGGTTCAACTGTATATCAATTTTTAGCACAGCGATGAAAACTAGAAATATCGTATATACTGATATAGAGCTTAGACTAGAGTTGTGACCCGAAACCCGAAACCTTTCCGAAACCTTCAAATTAGAATGTTAATAACTAATGCACATTTACTATAAAGTAACCAAAATATTTCTGAAATGCAATCTAATTATCATGTACTTTATGTCTTAAAGTCTAAAATTAAAATTCTAACCCTTTCAGTATAGTATAAAGTTCAGAAAAGGTTTCGGGGTTTCGGGAAAGGTTTCGGGATTTTATATATAGTCTCGGGTTTCGTTACCCAACTCTAGCTTAGACCCAGCTAGGATTATCCGGATAACAATTTTGGATAACGGAAATCTCTTCGACTTCATCCTAAAGCCACCTAACTCATCGGAAACCACATTTCTGTCTTCGAAATTTCAGTCCGAAAATAGCATTGTAATTCCGGAGTTAAATGATTCATTAGACAAAACCGAAAGGATTTCGGGAACAAGTAAATTTTTAGTTTGTCCCTGAATTTATGAGAACACATTTTTGATTTTACTTATTGTGGCGGCTTATGCTAAAATTGGCTTATGCTGAAATCCGGGGTCTCTATTTAAATCTATAATACCTACTAAAATCCACATATACTCTTTTGTTAATAACCCTAACTCTAAACCCTAACCAAACTATATAAAACAATACCCTTGAAAAAGCCCTCTAAAATTTTATAATTTCATAATAAAATAACTTAAATTTTCAGCATAAGCCGATTTCAGCATAAGCTGCCACACTTATTATTATCGTTCGTTTCTGAAAATTTTTATTTGAAATTTCTTGACAAAAAAAGTGTTAAATACTTTCTTATCTAATAAGTAACTTCTATATAATGAATTTTGGTTAGAAGTTTTTCCCATCAAATAATTTAGTGCTTATCGAAAAACTCATATTTAGATGTTAATAGAATTTGCAATTTAGAAACTTTACAATAATTTCTTTGTGTATCTGATTGTTCCGGTAAACCAAATCCGATTCTTAAAGGCTATACCCGAGTCAAGCATTACTTGGGTTACCCGGGGTAACCGAATAACAAAGTAATAACTAGAGCTACCCGGGAGGTAATACTCTGGTATGTATACTTGGGTAAAACTTCTGTTCTTGGTTACACAAACCTCAGATCACTTACGAAAGACCCTATAAGTGATGACCAATCAAATTATTGAATTAAAAAATTCGAAAAAAATATAGAATATTAAATTTAACATTTAAATTATTTCATGAATGTACTGCAGTTATACATAGAAATGTAAAAAAATCATGATTCAAGATATATACACTATGTAAATAAATATATACATGCAGTATAATTTATATACAAAAAGTTATACTTTCGGTATATTTACTATGCATAATGTACCAAGGTTACTACTCATTAGACAAGCTATACTATACTGGTTTCTATATATTCATTTTAAATAGAAACCCACATTTCATTTAATCCAATTTCATTATGATCCACGACAATAATTAACAATCATAGTCTTAAGCATATTTCTATTCCTACTATTGATTTTTTTTTTTTTTATCTAAATCAATCAACCCATTTTTCTGCATTAATCAACTTAATTAATTCCCTTCTAACATTTCAGGAGCTGGTTTTTTACTAAAATCAAATATTAGTAATTTCATATTATTTCTACACCACATACTATTGAGTTGTCACACGGACTAATTAATCAAAACTATGTCAACAAACTATTTGATTTATCATATTGAAGATTTTTGTTATATTATTACTAATTACTTATATACCTTACACCGGCACCACACACATCATGTTGAGCCAATCAAGAGAAGTTATAATTTATGCTTTAATCTATCAGATATTATTAAACTTATATGAAATAGATATTTTAGATACAGAATTTAAAAAGTATGAGCTTATTATTTAAGCGCTAAATTACCTGGAATTTTCACTAGTGATTTATATAAAGTCTAGAATAAAACCATGTTTTTGTTTTTTTCTCTATTAATATATGTGGGCTCTGAGCATTCGTCTAATAGAATACTTGAAATTCATAATTATGACGAAAAAATTATTTAAACATATAAATCAGAAATTATTAATTTTGAACAGTTCTGACGAATAATTTCGTTAAAAAAAAATAAAAAAGCTGAAAAATAATGCAATATTTGTGTGTGACAACTTTGAAATTTTGCACTTTTATTTGTAATTAAGTAAAGTAAAATTATATTCGATTAATAAAATGATCAATGTAACCGACATAGTTTTGTTTAATTAGTCCATATGAAACCCATTGTGGCACACCATAATCTAATTAGTGCAAGTTCTAGATTTGTGTAAACCATATGATTAATGATTTGTGTGAAGTGCAATCCGTATTGATATGCGAATTGTTAAACAAATTTAATAGATTGTATTACTCTACTTAAAAAAAAATTTATAGTTTGAACTTTAAATTCAAATTGACATACTGATAATTTTCATGTTTAAACCATCAACATGGACCAATTGACATCGTCAGGAATTAATAAGCTTGCTAAAAATAATCAAAAAGGTATTGGCATAGAGAAGGATGAACGTAAGACATTTGAATTATATCTTAAAGAAGATGAGATGGGGAACGCCGCTGGAACGTGTAATGTTGGAAATTGTTATTATCTTGGAATCGGAGTTGAAAGGGATTTACGTAAGGCTTTTGTTTATTACCTAAAATCAGCAGAAATGGGTGATGCAGCTGGAACGTGTAATGTTGGGTATTGTTATTTTTGTGGAATCGGAGTTGAAGTGAATAATCGTAAAGCAGACATGTATTTCCAAAAAGCTGCAAAAATGGGAGATATATTTGCAATTGGTGTATGTTATTATGCAGGAATTGGAGTAAAAAAGGACATGAAAAAAGCATTCAAATATTTTCTAAATTCTGCGGAGATGGGAGATGTTAAAGGAATAGGAGTAGTTGGATATTATTATGAAACTGGAATCGAAGTCGAAAAGAATGAAAATAAAGCATTCGAATATTGTCAAAAATCTGCTGATATGGGTGATGTTATTGGAACACATGATGTCGGTTATTGCTATGCATATGAAATTGGAGTTAAAGAAGATAAATATAAAGCATTTGAATTTTATAAAAAATCTGCAGATATGGGATATGCTATTGGGATGTATTCTGTAGGATATTGTTATCATTATAGAGAGGGAGTTATAAAAGATAAATGTAAAGCGTTCGACTATTATAAAAAATCAGCAGAGATGGGATGTGCTAATGGAATGTACATGGTTGGCGAATTTTATCAAAATGGAATTGTTGTTGAAAAGAATATAGATATTGCTTTTGAATGGTATTTAAAATCCGCTATTAATGAACAAAATAGTATTGAAAAAAAGAAAGAATATTTTCATTGGATATCATTTGAAAATTTTGAAAATATTAAAGAAATAGGTAAAGGAGCCTTTTCTACAGTTTTCAAAACAAAATATTTAAATAACCATGGTTCATATGAAGAAGTGGCAATTAAGCTTGTAAAAGATTCCAATAAAAATAGAGAACCATTTATAAAAGAGGTTTATATTAATATATTTGAATATTATTTTTATTATTAAAAATTATATTTGATTAAATATATAATTTATTTTTGTTTTTTAGTTGAAAGCTTGCCATAATTTAGATCAATATTTAGGAATATCAAGAGATGAAAAAACAAAAGATTACATTTTAGTGCTTAGTTATGCAAAATACGGTTCATTGAGCAAAAATCTTGTCAATATCCTTAAATTTAAATGGAAACTCAAATTAAAGATACTCTATGACATTATAACTAATCTTGATCATATTCATTCTAAAGAATATTTACATCGAGATATTCATCCTGGAAATATCCTGTTGAAAGAAGATTATGAAGCATATATCACTGATCTAGGTTTATCAAAACCGCTTAATGAAATGGAACAAGAAGAACGTATTCATGGAGTTTTACCTTATATTGCACCGGAGCTCTTTCAAAAACAACCATATACTAAAGCTTCAGATATTTATTCATTCGGAATAATCATGACAGAAATAACAACTGGTCAAAGACCTTTTAATAATTATAAATTTGACAACAATCTTGCAATTATGATTTGTAATGGACTACGACCAAAATTTGGACCAGGAATTCCTGATTGTTATATTGAATTAGCAAATCAATGTATGGATTCTGATCCAGAAAAACGTCCAACATCTAGTGAAATAATTATTAAACTTAATGAATGGTTAAATTTTATTGAAAGTGAAGTCAAAGATAAAAATATATGGAAAGATATTATTGTAAGTGAAGTCAAAAATAAAAATATGCGGAAAAATATTATTGTAAGTAAAGTCAAAAATACAATTAAAAGTCAATTTTTAAAATTGTCAGCAATTAAAGAAAATAATATATATACAAGTAAAGCGTATAATATAACAGAAATCAACCAAAGTCTATTAAAACTGAAAGGTAGTAAAACTATGAGTATTATAGAAGTTCCGGATAATATTTAACAAATCAATTACGGTGTCATTATCGAATCGGGAGAGCGTCAGATTAGAAGGCCAGATTTAGATCAGCGATAGATGAACAAGAGAAGGAATACATAGGATCGAGTTTATAAATATAACAATCGGGGTTCAAGGAGAGAGATAAATGAAAGACATGAGATACGATATAACAAACATTCATTAAGGAGTCTTTATTATAAAGGAAGAATCATTAAGATAATATCTAATCGTCTTCTAATAACGTTATAACCTAATGATACTTCACTGAAGATATATGAAGAGCGAATACATCGGACTTATATACATATTCGATATACATAAATAATTAAACTATCCTATTGTCGGATCAATGTCCTTCCGATATTACTAAGCGTCGTAGATTGGTTTAGTATGGAATTCGGGTTTGGTAATTATACATATCTACGGGATATCTATAGATAGTAATAAGAAAAGAACTATATAAGGTAATAACATAGATATACAAAATAGGAAAGGGATGAAGGATAAAATTAGCAAAAGGACGATTGGAAGCATCAATTAATTATTATGTAAAGGAAAATGATGATCATAAGGTCGATGTAAAATAAGGAAATGCCGTGATTTTAAGCCGTAGAGTTATTTCTATAGTAACAACGGTAATATTATTATGTATATTAAGAATTTATGTTTTTTATTTGTATTATTACTATATATTTGCTAAATTATGCTTTAATAGTGGGATTATTAAGTACTGTATTGTATTTATGTACAGTATTAATAAAATCAAACGAATTATTTAATAGTATATTAAAAAATGATTTATTATACTAGTCCAATTTTTTTTTTACGATCTATACAAATTTAGATGTTAAATAAATATATTTTACATAATTCAAAAAATATTATAAGATATCAATCACAATTTACCTCTCTAATATTATAAGAAAATATAAAATATACAAGAATAAAATTCATTGATATCATTCAAAAGGTGCCATATAATGGTTCCATTAGTTGCTTATCTGTATGTGTCAATGACATCGTGTTATTTTTTGAATCACTCGTCACTATTAAGTTTGTTTGCAAAATAAATGATACCTTCCATTTTTTTTTGTTGAAACTGACAATATTTTCATTGATGCATTTTATAAGAAAACCATGTTTTGCAATTTCTTACATATTATTAAAATTTTAATATTGGTTTAATTTGTTCTAACTTGCTAAATTTAATTTTATAATGTGATTGTTACTTGATATCGTAATAAAGTTCGATTTGTCGTTTCGTTGACAAGCTCTCAAGAATAATAATTTGTGCAAATAACCATTTTACAATTGATATTTTTTTTTTAAAAAAAAAATACAATTTTAATAGTTTAAATTAGTCATAATCCTTTTGGTCACTATCCGATCACAAGAAATCGCATTTAGGGTATTTAGGGCGATGATCGTTAGCGCTCTTGCGTCATAAATAATTAGCTTAAAGTTCATAATCATTATCCTTAATTTCTTAACTAATTAGCTCTAAATTCATAAATAATTAGCTTTAAGATTATAATATTTATTTTATTGTTGCTTAACAACAGATATGGCATTAAAATGACGCCTTAAAATAATGTGTACTCTATATAAAATTTAATATTCGTAAATTATATCTATAATTGTGGATGTATTTTCATCAAATAGCAAATATTATTAAAACACAAACAAAAAATCGTACTTTTGAATTTATTGACGACATCTATCATGTTTTTATTATTTTCATAAACATGCTGTCGCATTAGAACCAGGAATGTAGTCATGGTTATATAATTTTTATACTGTAACAATGACCTTTAGAATTATAGTACAGTAATTTTTTATAAAAAAAGTTTTTTAATGTAATTATCAGTTATAAATTTTATAAAAATGCGCATACGAAGATTATTGCAAAACTTGAATTTTATGCTAATAATTGGATTGTTCTAAATAGTTGGGACACCGCAATATGCATGATGTAATAACGAAACTTGAAGCCATTTCACTAAATTAGAACTTATTAATTATGGCCATGGTTCTTTGAATGAACTAAAATGATGTAGAGAGAGGTTTAAAGTGTGATCAGTGGATATAAAGCGATCAAAGGCTATAAGGAGCTAAATGTATTATCAAATAAAATCTGTGTTAATAGGTTAAAGCAAGGTGCTGATGTTGACCGGTATAATTTTGGTTATATTGCTGACCAGTAATAAATTATATGACGAACGTACGTAAGTAATGAATATATTAAAATCCTATTTTGACTAGGAAAACGTAAAACGTTAAAAAGTATCACGTACCGAACATCTGTAGGGGATTAGGGGTTTTGATCAACGTTCCTAATAAAAGAAATAAATTTTAAGTTTATAACGCTAAAATTTTCAATTTGTTATTTCTTTTATTAATATTACCACAATGAGTATTTCTTTTATCGTCCCTATTACCTCATTATTAGCAAATCATTGCTACATTCGCTTTTGCTGAGTAATTATTTCGTATTATTATTAATTAATTTACTTCGCTCCCTTACCCTAATACTTGTAAACAGTGGTAACGAAAATTAATTGCATTTAAAATGAATTATACGCAATAAACAATTACAATCAATTAAAAAAAAATTGAATTGAATTAATGATTTAACGATCGCAATTTTTGCTATTTTATTGAAATTAGCCGCTATTACAATGACATATTTACTTATCTCCAAATGAGTTAATTAACCTTTATTAATTGAGAATTTTTAATTTTATAAATTCATCAAAATGAAAAAATTCAGATTCTTTGAAATTTGGATAGAAATAAAAGAAAATTTCATTTCATATTATTGAAAGATTAAACTTTACGTTAAGTTAAAAAAAAAAAAAAAGCAAAGAACTTAAGTTTTATATATCCAGTTTGCGAAACTAATGATTTAAGGAAATATTATAGTGAGCATTGTAGGTTGGCAGGCAAGCATATGGATAACCCCTGGCAATACATTCGTGATGACTTTTGCTGTCTCCTCGATCATCAGTTTGATGTAGACATTTTCTTACTTGTTATAATTGTATTTTCGAATTGCGTTTCAATAACTTCAAAGATCCTAAGGATGGAAATGGTGAACTCGATTTATCATATTGGGAAAAATGGAAAAGTATGATATTTCAGTTATGGTGTTTTTTCAACATTATTCCTTGTATTTTTCTCTACCCGATTAAGGTGTTCAATTAAAAGAAGAAGAGTCTCATGTGCTTTCAATGCATGTAGAAAACACAACGATGAAAAATAGTTTTATATCAACTGTAAACATTTGGAGAATCGTTTCAAGAGGGGTGTCACAGTATTCTCTATAGCAGTTATGGTATTATTTGGGATACGGTTGAAATTATTGTTTCAAGAAGTTTTGATGATGAAACAATATCAGTACGCTAGGTTTCATGGAATATTTTCCAAGAACTTATAGATGAAATATTAAAAAAGTTCTATTGGTGCGCATTCTGAGGGTTGCGTTATCGCAAATTTTGGTCATAAAAAAATTATATCTGAAGTTAAGCTATACAGAAAAGGATGAGTACGATTAAGTTTTGCTTAATAACTTGAGGTGTACACGTTTGCAAATATTTCTAGAGAATTTATAAATTCAAAAGGCTTAATTAGATGCATTTAACTTTATGCAAATGAAGAAGATTTAATTGCTTAGATGGGCATTCTTAGTGAAATTAATAATCTACGTTTTCATGGAAAAATTTTATTAACAAGAATGCTAGAGGTCATCTTTTCAACATGTATTATAGCCAGGTTGTTAGGTGGTAAATTACCATCGGTAAATTACGGTAATTTACTAGGTAATTTGCCAAAGATGAGGTAAACTTACCCTTATACATATATTAAAAAATATTAAGTCTAATCAATCTCAAAAATTTATTTTGCATTTATGTAATATGCATATCGTAAATAAATAAATAAATATTTACTAATCATAAAATAATGTGCATTACTCTTAATAATGTGTCAGCTTTGAAGTTAAAATTCGCCATATAACTTACTAATCTTAATTAATAATAAATATTTTATTTTAAATTAGAATTAAAACAAAAAATTTTGTCTATTATGTAATAATCAATAATGTATTTTGTAAAAATATACTTATAAGTTGAGTTTGTATATATACTTTTTAGATAAATTTATATTATACAAACTCTATCTTTAATGGTAAATTTACCGGTAATTTACCAAACTGCCTGGTAAATTTACCAAAAAATTTTAAAATTACATTCTGATTCAAACTAACTCAACACATACATGAGTTTCATAGCAAAATTTTTTGCAATAATTTCTGATTGAAACCTTAACCATATACCGTCATTCATCACAATAATCAGTAAGTTTTGCAACAAAATGTTTTACAGCAAATATTATAGTAATTTCAATATAAAAACTAATTCGATCTTAATTGCATAATGTGCACCACAATTGCCATTATTTTTATGTTTATAGCAAATCATAGTATTGTAGAATTAGCAACTGTAATTCCAACGCAAAATGTGTATCTTGATAGCAAGTTTATAACAAAATTTTCATAATAAATCATTTAATACATACAGTATGCCACTGCATCAGTAATACAACCTAACTTAACAACATATTGTGCAATCGTAATAGCTCATAAAATTTGTAATAGAATTTTTACAGTAAATCAAATAGAAATTATGACAATTTCAATACAATCTAACTCACAGCTAATACAGTAATAATAAATGAAGAAAATATAAAAATTAAGAAAATATAAAGAATCTTTAAATAAATGATCTTAAAATTCATTTAAGAATGTCCAAAGTTTGTTGCTTCTGATGATTTAAACTTGAGTAAAATTATTCTTTAGCAAGCAAGAGAAAAAATTTTAATATACACGAATAAATCTACCGTAATAAGTAGATCAACTAAAAAAAAAAAACTTACACAAGTTTATATAGACTATTTACACTAAATTCTAACCTAATATTTTGATACACAAAAATTAAATTTCTCATTGCATTTGCCGATGCGTTTCTTATTAAGATTTTAACCAGCTTTGACTTTCTTATAATAAAGCTAATTAAAAGTTTTTTCAGCATAAGAAAAATAAAACTGATTCCGAATTTTACCTATAATTTCTTCAGACGATGTATAATCTTAAAAGTGCTCGAATTATCTAATCGAGTTTGCTCATAAATTTACTTTCCTGGTTTCGCGTGACAGCGTCGCGCCGCCACCTTATTTATTTAACCAATCAAATTTTGTCTACATGTTGTATGAAAGTAATTCATACGTAAATACAGTATGTCGCACTATAATCCTGGACACTCTAGCGTAAAATGGTTTGCTCACGTGCTGGAAAATTTTTTGTGGGTGATCTTTACCAAAAGTGACCTATGCTCGTCATATGGTCATATATAGCTAAATATGGATCTTTTTTTTATTAAAATGTCAAATAATCTAACTGCAGGTTACCCAGAAAAAATTATCAGTTTGCCAAATGAAACTACCCAAATAACTGATAATTTCAACCAATTATACTTAAAAAATAATAATTCTTTTAACGAAATTGTTAAAGAATTATATAATAAATACAATGAAGAACTTTTAATATGTCAAAATATGAATTCAGTCATAAATTCGTTGGATCAAATTTTAGCAAATAAGAAGCAAAATCCTGAAAGTATTATTAGTTGGTGCATGGATAATCAAAGCAATCCTATGGTTCAAATTGTTCTTGCAAGGTGTTATCGTTTTGGTAAATGGATTGAAAAGGATGAACATAAGGCATTTATTTATTATCAAAAGTCTGCTGATATGGAATTTGTTGAAGGAATATATGGTGTTGGTGTTTGTTATGGCAAAGGAATTGGTGTTGACAAGGACGAACACAAGACATTTATTCATTATCAAAAAGCAGCCTATATGGGTCATATTAAAGGAGCAAATAAAACTGCTTACTGTTATGAACGGGGAGTTTGAGTTGAAAAGGATGAGTATCAAGCATTTATTAATTATAAAAAATCCGCTGATATGGGTTTTGTTAATGGATTGTATAATGTTGGTGTTTGTTACGAAAATGGAATTGGTGTTGAAAAAGATGAAGATATGGCATTCGAATATTATCAAAAATCTGCCGATATGGGTGGTGCTTATGGAATAAATAACGTTGGACATTGTTATGAATATGGAATTGGTATTGAAATAGATGAAGCTGTAGCATTTTTTTATTACAAAAAAGCTGCTGATATGGGACTTTCTCGTGCAATAAAAAATGTTGGTTATTGTTATCTTTATGGAATCGGGGTTGAAAATGATGAATACAAGGCTTTTATTTATCATAAAAAAGTAGCTGAATGTAACAAACAGTTTATTTTATAATTTTGTATATTGTAATTAGTTAATTTTATTTCATTTAATTTTTTTAATAAAAAAAAAAGTCAAATACCGGTATTACAATTTAGTAAAATTAATATTTGATAGTTAAATGATATTGGTTGTAATATACCAAGATCGTGCATAATATATGGTTTGCGGTTAAATATGTACAATTTTGCATACTATTGGATGGCATAGATCATGTATGTTCTTTGGGTTTTTATCTGTAGACTTTATTATACGTATACCTCTCTGCTAATTATGGATCCGTTTACACGAAGCATGTGTAGTACTGTAATCTATTTATAGGCTACTCAGAAAGATTTACTTTAGTTTATACATAGTAAAAAAAAGTTTTATATAACAGATAAGAATTAACTTTATACCTTTCGGCATTCGACTTAAATAAAAAAAAGATCCGGCTTGATTTATTAGTAATCATTCAAACAGTTCAACAAATGATTTATCATATGGCTCAATAATTTGTAGGCTATTCAGGAAATCTTACTTTTGTTTGTAAACCAAAACAAAGAAGCTTTATATGTGATCAATGTGCTAAAACTAATATATCAATATAATCAAATTATTGTGCTTTAACTTTTTTTTATTGGTTATATAACCCGTGAACAAAATGTTAAGACTAACATATCGATGAGCAAGTTATTATCAACGGTATTGTGTTCGATTTATAACAAAAATTTTTTACGGTAAATTAAGAATAAACCAAATATTGAGAGGCCATTTTAGAATGGTATCTATTTACCAATTAATAAAAAAAAAACGAAAAAATTCAGAAATAATAATAATAATAATGATGAAGTAAAAAAATTAAAAAATAAATAAATAAATAAAAAGATGAATTACTATATGCTCGCCTAAATATTAAATGCTAGCCAAATTTTCATACATTAAAAGAATACATTCGAATATTCATATATATTTTAGCAATGTAATTAATAATTTTTGTAATCCACGCGTAGAACACATCGCAGGAATCTGTCAGGTCTTGTCTAACCCGAAGCTAATAAGAAGATAATTACTACAAATTTTTTTTTTTTTTTTTAAAAAAAAACCATAAATTTACCTTTTTCCAGTTTTTTCATGATCGTCATTCTCAGACTGGTGGGTAGCACAGATTATTTCATGAAATTTTCGACATAACAAACTTGCATCCCCAAGCTGCACTAAGCCATATCCTTGCGAATCAATAAAGTTTTGAAGAACAAAATATGTAATACAAGGCGATAAAAATCGATTCGAATATAATGAATAAAAAAAAAATAATAATAAAGCATGAAAGAAAAAAGAATTATCTTTAGAAATATTAATGAAAAGATCAATGCAAATATCAATGTAATTATTAATAATTATTATTATCGTCATTAATAAAATTCGCAGTTTTTATTGTCATTATTAATAAACTATATTACGCAATTATTATCAGTGTTTATTACATTGCTGTGGCCTCACGAATTGACCTTGGTCATTTCACGATCGGTGAAAATCGAGAAATAACACGTGTCAATTCAGAATCAAAGTAAATTCAGAAATGACGCGACATACTATATATTGTTCTGCTCATCTATACTGGAATTACCCCTTCTGCTATTGAGCGACCTAAGCAATTTTTACCCTTTTTTGCATTTGTTACATTTTGCGTCTGACAACTAGACTGTAGTCCTGACAAGCCAATCTTTGACCAATGACTGTCGTCCTATAGATCACACTGTCCAGTACACTTGGCTTAATGACAACAATACTGATCACAAATATCATACTTTCATCACTGATTTGATTATAAAAGTATTAGTAAAGTTGTACTATATGGTACAGATTCAGACGAACATACGAGAATTATACTAAATTTGGATCGTACGTACGATTAATGTAAACTTGCAAAATTCAATTTTTATATGTAACCCTTTTTAAGGTTAGAGTTAGGTAAGCATTAGCCTTTTCCTTTTTTCGAGTTGGTGTTAATAGGAAAAGTAGCTATTTCTGACAAATTTTTTCTTTTACAACTACTACTATCATGATTTCTGCATAGGGTCCGGAATGGGCCGGGCCGGGTTTGGGCCTAGTTTGGGCCCTAATTTTTAGGCCCAATTTTTTATGGGCCGGGTTTGGGTTAGGCCCGCTAATTACTGGGCCGGGCCTGGGTTTTTTGAGCAAGCCCGGGGTGGCTTAATAATACCCGATAAAAATGCTAAAAAAAAAAAAATTAAAGTACATTGTTTTTTTTAGCTAAAATCTGGTTATTTGTTAAAAAAAATAAAGATTAAAATTTTTTTTTTTATTTATTAATACCTTATAATTTATTTTAATACCTTATAATAAAACCGTAACAACTTTCTGATACAGTATAGTCTTTTCTTTTTTAAAATTGTGTAAGTTAGAAATTTTTGACCGAAATTTAAATATTAGCCAATTGGCCGTTGGCCGTTTGCCAACCGATTCATATAGAATACGGATTGAATAATTGAATCCAGATTCGTCCCGATTCAAGTTATATACATAACTCTAGTAAGTGATTAATACTGCAGTATAAGTGAAGCTACTATAATTTAAACTTATTAAACCTAAGAATAGTTTTTTGTCTTATTATAAATCTTCATCATGACGACTAATTCACAGACCACATCAAACATTTATTTAATGTTATATTTTTTAGAATATAATTTTATTATTTTACGATTTCTATAAAACTCGTGGGTACAAGAAAATAGAAGTTACTGGCTAGTTTAATATCAAAATTAAGTGGATTATTTACTTACATATTTTATAAAATCTAATGCATTTCTTGAACTGTCAAATTTCATAAGGTTTACTCTGTAGAATTGGATTCAAGATTGTATATAACCTAAATGATCATCATTCTTGACTTTACGTATACCATCTGATCATATTGCCGCAAATTGATTTCCTTTAATACTCTGCAACTTATCAAATGGAATTCATTCAATGATCTCCTCGTGGTTTGTAGTCTTAAGCTGAAATTTTTTAATGCATTCATCAATATACTCATCTCCACTTGTCCAATCTTGAGCTGCTTCCCAAGGATCACATAATTGGCACCAGGCAAAAAAAGTATTATGTTGTCTACAATATTTACATTCTCCAAAAAACTCATTTCTTATAGAATTGAATTCATCTGGCACTACTATCATATATCCGCTAGTTGTTGTATCTTTAGTTATTCCATAAACTATGCTATCACTTAATTGCATATATTGTTCAAGCTTATAAAATAAGTTAGTAGTTATCTATTATAATTCATTGATAATGATTTAAATTTTACTTACTTTTTCTATAAATTCCGAAGCATTTAAACTAGGTAACGATATGAGATTAACAACATAGCCTGCTAGCCAGGTTGCCACAAATAATATTTCACATTCGTTTTCTCTAATTTTTTGCAAATTAGTTAATTTATTAAATGGAATCCATTCGATGACCTTCTTACAGTTTGTAGCCTTAAGTTGAAATTCTCTAATACATTCATCGATATATTCATCTCCGCTTGTCCAGTCTTGAGTTGATTTAAGATGATCACATAATTGGCACCAGGAAAAAAAAGTGTTATGTGAACTGGATATGTCTGGTATTACTATCATATATCCATTGGTTGCGCTGTCTTTAGTTATTCCATATATTACCTGTCACTTATTTGCATATATCGTTTAAACTTAAAAGATAGATTAGTAGTTATATATTATATTTCATTGATAAAGGTAAAATTTTAATTTACTTCTATAAATTCTGAAGCATTTAAACTAGGTAACGATATGAGATTAACAACATGGCCTGCAATGCGTGATTGTTTATAACTACATTCAGATTTTTCAACTTTCCGGATGCCATTTAGCTAGGTTGCCACAAATAATACTTCAGATCCGTTTTCTCTAATTTTTCTACTAAAAATTCTCTTAAAGATATGTTTTTTGAACTCACTACGTTTGTCTTTTATGTTTCTAATTTTTTGCAAATTAGTTAGTTGATCAAATGGAATCCATTCAATTTTAGCCACTAGTTTTTTGATTAAATTTTGATGACATATTTTTGATTGATTAATTCGTGTGATACCCCAACTTTCATATGATATTCGTACAATCTTTATCCAATTTAGAAGCGATTATCCCTGTTATAACGTAAACTTTATAATTTTTTGAAAAATCCTTTATTTAATAATGTATTCAAAGCTATTTTTAAAATAACTAGTCGATTATTGAAATCATAGATCACGTCATGGAGATTCAAAATTTTATTTGTAGAAATTAGCGGGCCTATTTGGGTTAGGTTTGGGCCGGGCCTAAGGCCCGTCCAGGCCCGTTAGTTGGGCTTTTTTTTTTCTTGGACCGGGCTTGGGCTCATAAATATTTTGTGGGCCTAAGTATGGGCTCTATTGAAGCCCGCCCAACCCGGCCCATTCCGGACCCTATTTCTGCATGTCTGTCCTAATTTGCGTTTCCGTACTATATACCTTACTATATACTCGTGTTCGAGATAAAAGCTCCTCAATACTTATGCATCAAGACAGAAAATTATGATAGAAATCATGACTGTTAATTCATTACAATAGCAGGTAATCTTGCAATAAAATTTTTAGCAATAGAAAACATGATTGTTAATTCTATTGCAAACAACAACTATATAGTAAATCACGATGGGAGTCATGACTGTTAATTTAATACAAACTAATTCAACAACTTATTGCGTGTACCACAATAGTTCATAAGTTTTGTAGCAAATTTTTACAGTAATTTCTGATAGAATTTATGACTATATTTCTAAATAAACCTGCAATAGTCAGTATGTTTTGCAATAAAATTTTTTATAGCAAACATGATAGTAATTTCAATACAAAAACTAATTCAATCTTATCTGAATAATGTGCAACACAATTGCAAAAAGTTTGTAAAAAACTTTTTTTTACAGCAAAATTATTTACAGTAAGATATCTACAGTAAATCACTGTATTGTAGAATTCATGACTGTAATTCCAACACAAATTGTGTATTATGATAGTAAAATTTTCACAATATATCATGGTAGAATTAGAGCTTGTACCCGTATAAGTGTTACCCGGGTAACCCGGTTAACACCTGTCAACCGATCGTTAACCGGGTGACCTGAATTAATTATCCATAAGCATGATAATGTGACGTACAAACGTATGTACAGTACGTATGTCCGTTGGGAGTGAGGTCATTTTAATTTTATTATTTAAACCCAGTTTATTTTCCGACGGCCTCTAGCCGTTGGAGAATAAACTGATTATGTTACAGCTATTATCATGATTCTCGGGGCACCTGACATAAAAATTAAATAAATTTATCAGTTACCATTATCTTTATACGTAGTTTTTTAAAAAAATGCATATAAGAGAATTTATGATTTTGCATCAATCAATCAAAAAAACGGGTTACCCGGATTATTAAGATGACCCAGTTTATAATGTTGTAAACGGTGAGTAACCCGGAGCTTAAATTTTTTAACGGGTGCAACCTCTAAAAAAATTACATACCCTTAAGAGCTACCTCAATTTTGCATTAGCCAATCAAACAAACTGGGTCTACCTGGTCAACCGGTTAACCTTGATTTTTTAAAACAATCCGGTTTGTGACCCGGTAATATTCTGGTAAACGGGCGGGTTATCCGGAATTTGAAATTTATTTCGGGTAAACTCAGCTTTAACTGCACACTGTGTATCACTATAGTAGTTGATAATTTTTTATATCAAATTTTTACAAAATGTTATGATAAAAATTGTGACTCAATTTCAATACACGTTAAATCAATAGGAATTATGACAATTTCAATACAATCTAACTCATAGTTAGCTAATACAGTAAGTTATTGATGATGATATGGTAAAATTATAAAAATTAAAAAATAATGAATCTTTAAGTAAAGGGTCTTAAAATTTTATTTAAGAATGCCCAAACTTTGTTATTTTGATGAATAAGCTTAACAAAAATATTTTTTTTAGTAAAAATGAAAATAAAATTTAAGTTACACGAATACATTTACCGTAATAAGTAGTAAGTAACAACTAAAAAAAATACTTAAACTAATTTGCTATAGAACTACCTACACTAAATTCTAACCTAATTTTTAATTTAAAAATTAATTATATTTCGCATAGCTCATTGCATTTGCCCAACGCGTTTTTTGTTATACATGTGGCTTAATCTATTTGTATATTAAGAAAATTTATAAATTTTATTTTTGTTTATAC
Organism: Gigaspora rosea; assembly: GCA_003550325.1. Lineage (NCBI taxonomy): Eukaryota > Fungi > Glomeromycota > Glomeromycetes > Diversisporales > Gigasporaceae > Gigaspora > Gigaspora rosea. The sequence goes on along the minus strand of QKWP01000051.1, from coordinate 568,354 downwards.
ATAGCAGATAGCACAAAAACTTTATACACCAGATAAGAAACATGCTTTACATTATTATAATAACTATCACTTTACATGGAATATTTATAGGGAACCATTTTTTTATTAATTTTCAATTTAAACTATCCATAACAAATTTCCATATTTTATCATGATAAAATTCTTTCGAACTTGTTTTATTAATATCATTGATGAAACAACCTACAAATAAATCTTAAACATTTATCTCAAACGGATACATGTTTACAAAACAGAATAGAACAATAAATGCCATCCAAGAAAAAAGAAAGGGTTGTATTATTATTTAACAAGTAGTGTTGTTGTTATCATTTCGGTCTAGTTAGTTATATATATTTTAGTACATGCTATAGGTTAAATGAGGTCAAAATTTTGCGTATCACAACTATTATTATATGAGTGTTGCTAAGGGAAAACCTGTAAGCCATTTTTTAAAATCCTTGCTTTTAATAAAAATACCTTTAAAGGCAGGGTTGGCACATTTATAATAACTAATATCTAATTCCATTGGCTCCATTGGCTCCATTGATTCCATTGGCTCCATTGGCTCCATTGATTCCATTGGCTCCATTGGTTTGCAATTTTTTCAATGGAGTATATCCATTGCCAACCCTGCTTTAAAGGCTAGGTAATTGAATATTTAAGATTTTAATATCATTCTAATCTTCCGATTCAAATGATAACAAAATCTTAAATATTAATATATTGGTTTTAAAGAAATTTTTATTAAAATAAATATTTAAAACCGGTTTGCAAGTTTTTCTTTGGCATCACTCATAAGTTATTTATTAATATTCAGCTTCAGCCATGACAAGATTAATAGTTAAAATACCTGAACAAAGAAAAAGCTATGCAAGTAAATAACTACATATAAAATTTTTTAATTTTCACACTAAGTCATATATATACAGAAATAGCAAGTAAATAACTACATATAAAATTTTTTAATATTCACACTAAGCCATATAAATAGCAAGTGAATAACTGCATATAAAATTTTTTAATTTTCACCCTAAGCCATATAAATAGCAAGTGAATAACTACTATATAAAATTTTTTAATTTTCACACTAAGCCATATAAATAATAAGTGAATAACTATATGTAAAATTCTAATTTTCACTCCAAGCCATATAAATAGCAAGTGAAAACTATATATAAAAATTTAATTCACCTAAGCCATATGAAGAAATAAAGACCTCAAAGATTAATGTAATGTCAAGGACTTTGTTTTACTCAGCTTCTTACGTTCAAAAATAAATCGGTATTTAAACAATAAAGGCTTTCTAAACCCATCAATGCACAACATTTTTTACAAAGTTGCATTCATAATCATAAAAAATATTATTTTTTTTAAAAAAAATTAAAGATTTATTGCACAATGATTTCGTATATTTACATTGCATTTTTTTTTTATTGCAACTATTTATGCACTCCAGGATGAAGTATGTCCCGGAGTAAATTCTCTTCGAAATTGTCTCAAAGATGCTAAATTTGAAGGGACTACTCATTTTCGGCGTGACCTTGAAGATATTGCATATGATGTTGATCTTGGTAGAGAATATAATTTACGAGTAATTCGTTATCCAGTAGCTTTTGTCCATCCAATTAATGAAGATGATGTTAGTAAAGCTATTAAATGTGGAGCAAAATATAACTTTCCCGTTATTGCAAGATAAGGTGGCCATTCTTTTGAAAGTTATAGCATTGGCGATAAAAATTGTACACTAGTTGTTGATCTAATAAAATTCAGTAAAATTATCATCAATAAAGCCGACAAAACTGCAGTGATCGGACCGGGATGTAGACTAGGAATAGTATATTACGAATTAAATAAGGCTGGATTTGCATTTCCATCCGGAAGTTGTCCTAGCGTTGGTGCTGGTGGTGTTATATTAGGAGGTGTATGTATTATTTTAAAAAGTTAGTGAGTTTACTTTACAAGCATGAGAATACTTCAAAATTAAAGAATTTACATCTTTTTCAATAGGGTGAAGGACTTCTCATACGACAATTTGGAATGTCATCTGATAATCTCGTTGATGCAGAAATTGTTTTAGCAGATGGGACAATAGTTGAAAATGCTAATGCTACTAAATATGAAGACCTTCTTTGGGCTCTTAGAGGTGCGGGAAATGCTGGTTATGGCATAGTAACTAGCTTAACCCTACAGATCTACGAAATACCAAAGACTGTAACTTTTATTGATTTTACATATTATTTTAATCTTAAATCGATAAAATTAATATACCAGACATTAAATGAACTTGGACAGGGCTTTGATAAAGATTTGACAATGATAATTGGTTTTTTGCATCCTGGAAACATGGCGGTATTTATCTCGGTCCTCAAAACGAATTAGAGGAAATTTTAAAGAACTTTATTGAAAAATCCAAACCTAATTAAGCTAAATACAGTGAGGGAGATTGGTTTAGTGCGATATATAAAAATGCACGCTACCCTATGAATACAGAAGAAGGGGCCAAACATCCTAGAACTGTTTCAAAATCTATTAAAATAAAATCTTTTTATGTTAACAATCCAGGGCGAAGTGACAAAGGGGTTGAGTCTTTATTCAACTTTATGGAAACTATAAAAAAAGAAGAAGGATGCGGATTTTATATAGAGACAACATTATATGCTGGTGGAAAAGTTAATGAGATTCCCCGAAGTAAAACAGCATTTGTTCACAGGGATTCTATGTATGATATATTAACTGATGTATCTTTACCGCTAACTGGCGGAGAAAAATGCTTATACCTTTTAGAAAATTTTGCTAAAGAATTTCGAGAATATATAGCTATGAAAGTTTTCAAAATATAATTGATAAAGAATTAGATTATTGGCAAGAAAGATATTATGGTGAAAATTTTGATGAGTTGGTGAAAATTAAATTAAAATATGACCCTTATGAAGTATTTCGTTGGAGCCAAAGTATACCTGCTTCTTCTTCTTCATAAAAGGCTAAAACTATATTAAACTGAGCGATACAGTCACGCCAAAGACCAGGAACGTAATATAATCTGAGATGCAGTTTTTTAAATTATTTTGATTTGATGATGTACTTATTTATAAATATTTACTCATTCATATATGTCAAAAAAGTTATATTTATTTGTTTTTTAATTAATATTTTAATTTTGCAAATATATTGCTCCTGATTCCATGACTCATTCAAATATAATCAAGTAAGTACGTATCTCTTATTTAAGAGAGAAATTTATAATGTTCAAGAAGTTCTCAGACAGTTTCCTCAATAGGATTTGTAATTAATTGAGAAGTTGCATTTAATTGAAGTGATGTACATAAACCGTTTTGCTTAAAAAATTTATTTGCGAAACTAGGTTTCGAGAAGTTTAAGAGAGTACCATATTGGCGTAGTTTAAAAAAAAATCAGAAATCGTTTAACAACCGATATATATATTTTTTTGATCAGCAAAATTCTGCAAACCGTAATAATAAAACTTAAATTGAATTGTCTAATATGCCAATAACTAGATCAACCGAATTTAATTCCATCATATTTGGTATTTCTCTTTGCCAATGCTTGAGAAAATATTTTTATTGAATGAAATTGTATTTTCTGTTTTTTTTTTTACCAACGATAAGTATTCCATATTACTGTTCGAGGCCAACTACCGTAGTTAGATTTTTTATTAACTGAGAAAGAAACTAAAAATCGATAAAGCAATTGCAATATTTTTTGACAAATTGATATAAGCAAGAATTGTTAGGCCACACAAAGTTAATTTTTCGTTTTGCATAACCTGGTGTTTCAAAATTCCGGTCGGCGGGTCGGTTTTTTTTTTTAAAAAAAAAATTAACTTTGCGTGGCCTAAATTAATTCATGTTCACATCTAAGGTCACGCAAAGTTAATTCTTCGGTTTGCATAACATGGAATCAGAAAATTTTGATTTTTTTTATCGGACCTATCGGGTAATTCCGGCAAAATAAGGTCATCATCAGATGACACCGGAGAAAAAAATTAAATGGCAAAAATGGAATAATTGGCACAATAGGAATTTAAAAAAAAAAATTTTTTTGGAAAAATTGGGTCGGCAGGTTATGCAAACCGAAAAATTAACTTTGCGTGGCCTTAAATTACTTATTTTGACTTTCTATTTAATAATAGTTTGAAATGGTGATAATTTAAATTTTATCAGTCTAGCTACAATATACATTAATATTGGGTTAATAATGTGACAAACTCGGGACATTGTGATGATAAAACGTTATGTCGCATCACTAGTCGAGACAATCTTATTTTTCATAGGAAGACATTTATAAGTTTGGTCAATTAATCAAATAAATTTATTTTTTCCGGAGTAGAGTAGATGAACTCAAATCCAGAAAATAGGTGAAATTTGGATTCCGCGTGGGTTCCAAAGTAGTGTAAATAAAATAAAATTTACATATTGGTATGATTTTTACAAGGCTATCCCAAATTTCCGGGTCGGATGCGTCGGAGATATGTCGCCTTTAGTCCAAGTTATATAGCAAAATTATCAGCTGGGCATTTTTTACTTAATGAATAGATATGATTTCATTAGTAAATTTTTTATGATCTTGGGCAATTCCGATCCACCCGAACATGATTCCGATGCACTCCGATGGATCCCGTCCCGGAATTTTGGGACCCCCTGTCCTGTATGAGTTATAGTGGTATATGTGCGATCTATCGATTCTTAATCGACCCGTGTTATCGATTGTGTGAACCGCAGAAATGTACCTCGTAAGCACTTGTGGATGCGGCATCGATTCAATTGTTATGTGATCTTTTACCCAAAATAGGTTTACTGGTACGTTGCATCTCTTGTATTCGTTGTATCTCCGGTAAATATAGTGTCAATTGTATAACATGCATCAGTGATATCAAAGGGTATCACGTATTGGGGACACTTCAAAAACAGTGAACCCAGTGTTCACCATATCACGTTAAACCATGCAATTACGTCATTTCTTTACTAGCACTAACAAAATTAGCCTAAACTATATTATCACCTAACCTAACTTAGGCCGAATTATTAATAATGAGAAGTGATGGTCATGAAGATATCGCTGGGTTCACTGTTCTTGAAACTACACACCGATTCGCCGTTAGCTGGTGTCAATTGGTTAATGAAATTGTTATTAAACCTATTATACTGTGATAACAAATCCAATAATGCTAACATGCTTCATATTGTTATGAATCAGAAGCAAATCACAACAATACATTTCTAAATCAGTCTTTTGATCGAATATTGGAAACTTACGTTATGAAATGTTTAAATTTATTATAGAATCCAACCTTTTATGTAGCTCAAAGCTTAAATATTGAATTATCGTTAAAAGCTTTTATTTAGCATTATTAAAGAGCTTTATGTTAATTAAGCAGACTGAAAATTTATGGAAGCAATGTTTAGTCAAAAGTTTTTATAACCTAATTTGCAATATGCATCAAGCAACCGAAAACGTTGGTCAAGATGTTTTTTTTTTTAACCCCCCTCCGCTATCCTGAATGTCCTAGACACCTTATGATTTCTGTCAATCTCTGAGGCCAGAGTATCATTCGGCGGAGATCTACAGCAGGCATATGGCCTCTGTCTGATTAGTCACCGGGCTATAATATTGCACAGTGTGGTCGGATTCTGTGTTGCCGGGATTTCTAAATTAGGGGTAATTTCGAATGATTCTTATGAAAGAATTCCCATGTTTGTTTTCCATTAGTTGTACCGTTGATCTGTGTTTGATCTTTAGATAGACGGAGTTTGAGGTACGTTAGTTTATTTGTGGAACTTTTGTGAATTTCAAATTCAAATATTGTGTTCCGGAATTTATGTAATATTGTATTTTCTTTAGATAATTCCGCTATTGTTGGATTTTCTCCGAATTTCTGGGCTATTATCTTTCTTTCAATTTTATCAAATATAGATAAGTATTTGAATCGTTTATATGATTTCTCTATTGTTTGAATTTTGTGTTCAATTCTTCTGAGGGTCTAATCGATTCTTGGATCTTTTTCTTATATTTGATTAGGGTCTGGATTTCGTAGGAAGATAACTTTCCAAAATTTAATGCTAGTACGGGAAATTGCTCATCCACAATTTCAGGTATTTCTTCTTCTGGTATTTCTAATTCTATGTCATTTAGGAAGTTGAAAGTTTCTTGAGTTCGTTGTGGTTGTTTTTCCATTTTTATTTTTATTTCTTCTAATTTTTGTGCGTTTACAGGTAAGTCTAATACGTCTTGCTCGTAAGCTTTTATTTTCCCATCTATTAATTCCATATTTTTTCAAGTATCAGTACTAATTCATTTCGATGTTTTAATAAATCTTTCATTTTATAAAGGTTCCATGGTCCTAAAGTGTGTGGTTCTGTATGTTTTGGTGGTTCTTCTAATGGGTGTAGGTAGATTGCTAAGGTTACTATGTATTTTGCTTCTTTTTGTAGGCAGGGTTCTGCTTTCCATTCTTTAGTTGAGTAACATGTTTCTTCATGTATTTTTAGAAGTTTTTCATTTCTCAGGACAATTTCTGCTTCTTCAAAGCATTCTCTTATTACACATACATCTATATTTTCATTTTTCTCATGAATTGCTTTTCCTCCAGGTCCATTTAGTTTTAAATAAAAGTCTTTGTTCGGGTTGATTCTTTGGGCTAATAATATGCATGTTTCATTTTCTATTTCTGTGAATAATATTAGTTGAGTCATTTTTCGTTCTGGTAGGTATGATATTATCTCATATTCATTATAAGGATTGTTCCAGTATTGGAATAGGTTCTCGTTTCCAATATTGTTCATGGTATTTTTCAAGCTCTTCGTGGGTTTTTACTATTGTGTATTGATTTGCTATCCAAATTCCTACTTGTTTTTCATATAATTCTTCAAGAAATTTTATATATGAGCTTTGTAAGTGTTCCTGTTTTTCTCTTTCCGGTTGTGCTTGATAATATGGGCTATAGATTTGTTCTTGGTATTCTATCGTCAGGTTAATTCTTCTGATTGTGTCTACTATTTTCCAGTATTCTTCGTTTTCGTAGCAATTATGTATATTGAGTGTTTCGTTATTTTTAGATTTGTATCGTAGTGCTAGTTCAAATAATTCTGCTTTTAGGTCTGATTTTAGTTTCTCTAAATTTTTATATAGAGTTTCTATAGATTCTTTTCTTTTGTTCTTTTTAATATATTTAGTTTCTCCTAAATCTTCTGGTTTTACTAGAAATAAATAATATTGTTCAAATAAATACTCTGTTCTAATATATTTTAGTTTTAGTTTTATTCTTCTTGTTATTGCTAAGTGGCTAAAGTATTGTGGTCTATAATTATTGGTTGATTCGGATTGAGAGTTGTAACTCATTTGTATTTTTGTATGGGTTCGTTTTTATCCAATAGACTAATAATAAGGGTGTTAATATTATTACTATGACTAATAATAATATAAATGCTATTAATGTTGATGTGTCGTAATGTGAAATATCTAAATCTAAAGGTTGCATTTAAGATGTTTTCTCAATAGTGTTTTCTAGTCTTTGGTGGAATTGGTCTCCTTTAATACTTAGGATGATATTTTCTACTATATCTGCGTATAAACTGTTTGCAGCAACTATTCCTATTTCGTGTCCTAAATAGGGTTGATAAACTTGTTCTTGTAGTTTAAAGATACTTCTAGCTATTGTTAATTTGTTCCAAGTATGATTGTCTTAGTAGCAGTTATAGATATTTAATTCTCCTACTGTGTCGTAAGTTTCTTTTCTTTTAATAAGATGTTGTCCTAGATTGTTAATTATTATAGAGTGTAAATAGTCAAGCTTCTTGTATAATTCTTCGTGTTCTAGATATTCTGGTTCTATTTCTTTTATTTCTGATGCAATTGTACAATATCCGTATTCTTCTATTTTCCTTCCTGTTCTTTTGAAGTATTCTTCTTTTAATTCTTTTATTATTATTTCTTCTTTAATATTCATTTAAAGTGAGTTGGATCTTGTTCTTTTTGGTTTTTCAATTGGTTCGTTTTTTAGTAAAATTCTATTAATTATTCTATTAGTAACTTGTTCAAGTCTTTCTTTTTCTTTAATTAATTCCTTGACTTTCCTTGTTTTGTCTATAAATTCTTGACTGAGTTTGTTTATTTCTGAATATGCTGATTCGTAGCTTTCTTCCTCTTCGAAGTATATTTTATTTCTTGCTCCTTCAGAGTATAATATATTATCAATAGCTTCTAAATGATGTAATATTAAATGGTGGAATCTAAATGGTAATATTGTGAATTGATTGTTATAGTCTCCATAATAGAATTCTGTTTCTCCTGTTTCTGGACTGTCTTCAAATATTTTGCAAAATTCTGGTGATTCTGCTAATAATCTTTTCTTTATTTCTTTGATTTGTGCTTGTGTATTGTCTAAGAAATTATTGTAAATATTTCTTTGTTTTTCTTGTTCTTTCACAAGTGCTCTTCCTGTTAATTCTGGAAATAAGGTTTGTGTTTGTGTTAAGATATGTGCTGGTATCTTGTTAGGTCTTTGTTTATCATATTCTAATACGTGAGGGTAAAATTCTCTTGCTATGCTCTTGGCTCCTTCAAGTGTTAAGAGGATTGCTTCTAATCTTGAATTATTTGTTGGGTTTATTCGATTAATAAGGTGTTAATTGTTTCCCAAATATCATCAGTTATTTGTATAAGTTCTCTTGATTCTAAAATATCTTTATCTTGTGGGTATCTTTTTGTTTTCTTCCTTCTAGTTGGTGTTGAAATTGGTTGCCAGTTGAATCTGAATCTTCTTAGTTCTTCTAGTGTTTTATTTTGTTCTTCGTTCATTAAATTGTTCTTTAGCAAGTTTAATAGTATAAGCTTCAATAATTCCTTCTTTAATTAGTTTAATTATATAACAAATAGATATTAATAATATGGTATGTTCTAGTAGAATTATAAAATATATTGTTGTCCGATCATAGGTGAGTACTGATAGTGTGAGGTGGTTCATCCACAATATAGTGATATTAGTTAGAGATAATGCTTCTATAAGTTGGTCCACTTTGTATTATTGATATATAAAAGGGTTTCAATTATTTTATCAACTATTTCTCCTTCTATGTTTTGGATTAAAATTTCTTTTATTCTTTCTTCAAATATTCCTTGGTTTACTGATATTGATATGAGAGCTGTTCTATAATATTCTTTTAGTCTTGGTGTTTCAAGTGTTGATAGTTCCTTTACTATTTCTGTTTTATAATTCTCGAGTAGTGATATTATTTTCCTTATATAATAGGTTCTTGTTTTTCTATCAGTCATTAAAGATTTCAGTTGGTAATCCTATTCTTTTATTATTGATTTGGTCATAGGCGTAATATACAGTGTATTGTCCGAATGCTGTTTGAAGTAGTATTCCAAAAGCTTCGTTAATTATTGATGTTCTGACTCTAAAGTCGTTTGACTGTTCTTGAATTAATTGTATATAGTGTTGTAATAAGAAGTCTTGGGTTGCTTGGGTTAATCCTGTATTTGGAAATATTATTTGTGTGGCTTGATCGTTTTCTTGTATTTGTCGTGCTTCTTCTAATGCTAATAATGTTCTATTTAAATATGCTTTTTCTATTTCTAATAATTGTGATTCTTGAGCTCTTCTTGTGGGTTGTTGTAACATTCACTCTCTTTCTCTATTTTGTCTTCTTTAGTTAATTCTTTTGATTCAAGGTCCTTTATACAGGTATTTGTTACTGTAATTTTGTCATATATAAATTTGTAAAGGTTGTAATCAAAGCAATTATATATTGTAAGTTCTTTTCCAGTTTCTTTTTTGTATTTTTGGGCAACTCTTTTTATTTCTTCTTTTGCTTTGGTGTTAATTTTCTTAAATTGATTCTTGAGTTTTTCTTGAGAGTATATATTTGCAAATTGTTTTCCGTGTTGGTCTTGAAGGTCAATGTGTTCTTGTACTAAATTAGTTATAAATTCTTTTTCTTTTGGAGTCTCGTAATTCATATACTATTTTCTGAGTATGTTGGTTTTATTAAGTCAAAGTTAAGATTGCTCATTCAATCTTTATTAGTTTGTAGTTATATATTATTTTCTTTTCGTAAGTTCCTTTAAGTAATTGATCGATTGTTGGTCTGATATATTCGTGAGAGCTTAGTAAGCCTGTGCTTTTTGGATAAAACCAATATTCTATTAAGTTGCTTTCTTTAATATAAAATTCTACAAGTTTTCTTATTTGTGAGAGGTATTTTCTTTGAGCTATTACTTCTGGTTTGTTACTGTTTATTGTTTTGTAAACTGCTGTTGCTCTTTTAAATAAAAATGTATATTCGTGATTTTTATAAGCTTCTTCTAGTGTGAGTTGTCCTTGTAAGGTCTGGATTTGGATTTTATTTGGTCAAGGAGTCTTTGTAGTTTTATATTTAGTTCTTCTTTTGATAATATTTGTTCGACTGCATTATTCTCTTGATGGAATCTTGAAAATCAATATAGTCTTTTGTAATACTTCTTAAAAATCTCTTCTGTTCATATATTTCTGGGTTCATTCAATTTTATTTGAATTCTCCTAATAGTAATTGTTCTACTGTTAGTATTTTGTAATTATATTTATAATTATAGGGTCTGAATTCAAAAAGGTCTGCTGTTGGTACTTGTTTTTGTACAAGAATTGTAATCTCTGATCTGAATTCATTTTGGATGTATTGTCTTTCGTATTCTCCTATCAGAGGTTCTTCTTTTAGAATATTGATATATCTTGAAAGTCTACTTTTGTGTTCCAGGTAAAAGAGGAAATGCCTATTATTTTCACAATTATATATTGTTAAGGCTTCATTTGTTTTTCTAAAATGATTTTCAGCTGTTCTCTTGATTTCTATTTGGATGGCTTCGTAAAGGGTTTTTAATTTCTTTAGTAATCTTCTCCCAGTATATAAGTTTCTAGAGTTTATTAATATTTCACTTATTTCTTTTCTGTTGAATATAGATTTTCCTTTGACTTTGTATCTTTCATCGTAATCTAATTCTTCGGATAAATAAATGTATTCTTGGGTAAGTTCTTCAATATATTTTCTTTCTTCAAGTATCTCAGGGTTCATGTACTAGTGGTTCAATATATGGTTAAGAGTATGGTCCTTTTTCTTTGGTTGAGGTCCACGTGGTTTATAGAATTTAGTATTTTGGCAAGAGATTCCTTTCTACTTGCAGCGATTACAAGTATTTTCTTGTTTAGAATAATTGTAGCGTATATGTTCGTTTCTACAATTGTCACAAGATTTGGTATTTCTTTTGTTATTTCTTGGAGTGTTTTTGTTTTTCATGTGTATGCTTTAAGCATGTTGGTTCATGGTTCAGTTCTTAGTCCTTTTATAATTTTTCCGTTTAATATAATTCAATAAGTTCAAAATTCTTTATTATTCTGGTTCATTCAGTTCATTGATAAATAATGTTAATAATACAATGTAAATATTTATATTTTAAATAATACTAAATATGGATATATTTAATATTTAATATTTGTAAAGTGTTAATAAAATATTTATATTAATTGTTCAGAATCTATTGTTGTATCTTGTATTGTGGCTTCTGAATTGTTTTGAACATCTCATCTCATCAGTTTCATCTTCTGATAGATCTTCAAGGTTTACGTGTTCTTGAGTATCTTTCAATTTCCTTTTTAATTTTTGGTTTTCATTTTGGATTCTAGGGTCAATTGTTCCAAAATTGTAATTCTTCTGGCAAGGGCCTTATTTTCTTGTGTGAGTTTGAATTGTTGTTCTGCTATTAGTCCGAATATAGTGTATAATTCTTCAATCTTTCGATTAGTATTGTATTCTAGTGAAGTGGGTCTTGATCGTAGGATTTCTTCGATGCTCTCATTATCTTTTCCATTTTCAAGTTCAAGGTCCATTTGTTCTTCAGTTGTTCCAAGGTCTTCATATACTTTTTTACACATTTCTTTTAAGACTTCGTTGTCCGATTTTCCAGGATATCTTTCTTCAAATTCTTTTTGAATATTTTGGTCAATTGATTTATTAATTTCTACTATGACTTCTTTTTTGGTTTTCCCAGGGTATTTTACTTGAAGTTCCTCTTCTATAATAAGGTCAATTGCTTTCGTATTAATTTCTTTTTGACAATTTTCACAGTATCCTTTTTCATTTTGTTCTTTAGGCATTAGGCATTCCTTGCAGAGAGATATATTTCCTTGTTTCTGTTCTTTTAAAAGTTCTTTTACTCTTTCCATTTCCTTACGAATTTCTTCATTTGTCATTGGTTTGTTTCTGACAATTTGATTCATAGATAAAAGTCTTGCTTCGCGCAATTCAGGGTCTTCATCTTCATCTATTAATTCTTTATATACTTCTGTCGCTAATTCTTCATCATAACGGTCCTGTCCATATATTCTAGTAAAGTAGTTGGTCCTAATGGGTCTAGATTCTTCATCAATTTCAGGGACATTGTGTGTATTGTTGTTATATTCATTATCTACACTTTTGAAGTCTTCGTCTTCATGGTGCCATTTGTTTATGTTTTCTTTGTATTGTGTCATATACCTGATAATTCTTTTAATTTGCGATTCATTGATGTTATATGAAATATTTGTACTATTTCAAGTGTAATTTCTGATTCTATCATCAAGTTGTTGGTTTGTTAATCTTTCTACAGCTAGATTCATGTTATTAAAGATCATTTAGTAAATTTATGTTCTTTGTTACAGAAATGCATCCCATTATGGCTTTCCATTTTTCTGGTGATGTTAGGTTTTCACAGAGTCGACAAATAGTTTTCTTGCCTTGTCCTAGTCCTGATGTAAAGTACTTTTTGCTTCTGGGGTCTTTAAAGTCTAGTGCTTCATGCATTTCAGAATAATATCCTTTACAATAGAGAGTTTCTTCAATGTAAATTACTTGTAACGAATATGGGTCTGTGAATAATCCTTTGATATAATAAAGATCTTCTTTAGCAGTTGGTCTGCTGCATTCTTTTCTACAACAGTGGTGTTTATCACATTGTTCATTGTATGTGGTCCAATTAGTATGTTCTTCTCTTCTCTAGATAATTCTTTCAGAGTTACATTTGCAAAAGAGGTTTGCATTTTTTTTCAGATGTCTAGAGGTCCTGCATTGATAGTTTTCATGTCCAGTAGTTTTGCAATAAGTGCAATATTTAGAGTTTGACGCTGTCGCGTTGGTACTATTATTATTAATGCTGATTGGTTGATCATTCCTATTTCTTGCTTCAAGACAGTCACGTGCTTGATGACCTTTTTCGTGACATTTATAACATTCATTTTCTGGACAATAACGATTAGTATGTCCAGGTTGTTTACAGATATTACAAGTAAATTTTCCTCGGTTCTTTTGTTTTCTTTAATTTCAAAAAAGGTTTCTTTCCTTTTTCTTAGTTCGGTGATCCATTATTGAGTCCTAACTCGTTTCTAATTTCTTGGGTCATTTTCTCTTTCCAATCTTGGATGTGTTGAATCTCTTCAAGGGCTGATTCAATTATGTTATAGGTACATTGATGTCTTTTAGGGTTTTCGATATAAAGATCACACTTCTTGCAATAATAATTCCAGTTCCTTGAGGGTTCATTTTGATTTCAGGGTTCAGATTTGTAGTTCTTGTTTTTAGGGTATTCTTTAGTTTTTCCTGTAAGTTCAGTTTATCCTTTAAGTTGGTTCAGCAGAGTGTACTTTTATAACTTCCGATTTTCTTTTTGTTTATTGTTGATTCATAATAAGGGTTACTCAGTATCATATCCTTCAATAAGTTCAATAATATCTTCATATTTGTTTTGTAAACATTCAATATACGCGTTCCATAGGCGTTGTTTATTTTGTCTACGCCAAATTTGTTCAAGTAAATATTTTGGTAGGTCATCCTTATTCCGATTCCTTTTTGTATCGCGTCTTTTAACACACGCCATGTTGCTTCAATATTATTGGTGTGGTAGATTTTTAATTCGTTTGAGGTTTCATTGTAATCAATCATTGTCATTCCTTGGCTGTGCTTTATTTGGTAGTATCGTATTCCTAGGCGTGAGTAAATTTGTCATAACTTTTAAACATGTCTAAATAAATTATCGATCCAGGGTTTATGTATTTCTGGATTAGGCCTAGTAAGGTATCAGCTGTTTGGTCCTTACAAATTTGTGCAAATATTTGGTTTTCTTTAGTTCTTTTAATTCCTTCAAATACCCATAGTTGTTCCGTTTTGTTTTGACGATTTGTGTAAAATAAAGATTCGTCTATTTCTACAATAATATCTGGTCCTCCTATTTTTGTTTCACTAATTTTTATTTCTTGAGTAATAACAGTTCTAAAGATTTGTGTCCATCTTGTGATGTTGGTGGGTGCGATATTGGTGTAAATATTGAGTTGTTTACACGTCACTTTACTTAACCAACAATAGCTTAATTCCAATATTTGGTTACATTTCAATTTAGCCTTTGAAAATATTGTTCCATTGAAGATTGATATTTTTTCGGCATTCTCTTTTTCCACAATTAAATGTATATTCTTTGTCATCAAAATTCATATTTGGGTTGTTACAGTAAATACAAGACATGGTCCTTGGTAGTACTGATAGATCTTGTAAGTATTCCAAGCATCTTGATTCGTTTTCAATTATTTCTTTCACTTGGTACAAGGGCGGTATTGGCGTTATTAAGCTTGCCATTTCAGAGATCAAATGATACTTGTTTGTTCCCAAATATTTTGTTGATTTTGAGTCTGGGTGGTGGTTCTTTTATAGGTTTCGTTTCTTTAATAATTTCTACTTTTGGTTTGATTGATTCTTGGTTCTCGATTGGTCCCATATATCTGCTAAGCCAATCTGATATATTATTTGTTGATCCTTTTATATATTGTATTTCCTTGATGTTGTAACTTCCATCTATTTCTAGCTTCCAAGATTCCATGGTCTGATTTCTTGGCATTTTTCCTGCTTTAGCTACTCCTGTATTATCTGTTCGTATAATGATTGGTTTATTTCCAATATAATGTCTCCAGTTCTTTAAATAGAAGTATATCGCATAAAGTTCTTTTTATGTGAATTCCCATAGTCTTTGACTTTGTGTAAGAGAATGTGATCCAAATTCTATTACTTCTTCTTCAGATTTGGTAATCTCTTTATCTTCTTTGGTTCCATTTTCATGCGCTTCTTTAGTTTTATAATGTGCTAATTCGGGATTGATTTGTTTTAATACTGCGCCTATTCCATTATCTGAGGTGTCTGTTTCTAGAATCAGTTGATATCCTTTCTTTGGATAGGTTAAAGCTATTGCATTGTATACTTTGTCTTTGAGTTCTTCAAATGCTTTTTTTGCATTCATCAGTTCAAATAAACTTCTTATTTTTCTTTAATAGATCATATATTGGTGCAGCTATTATAGCAAAGTTTTTAATAAATCTTCTAAAGTAGTTCATGAATCCTGTAAATTTTCTAACTCCAGGAACATCGGTGGGCAGTTTAAGCTTCTTTACTTCTTTTATTTTGACTTGATTCAGTGATATTTTTCATATGAAACTTTGTGATTCAAGATCATTATTTCTTCTTTAATAAATTCACACTTTTCTGCTTTGAGTGTCATTGCCCCCTTTTTTATGCGTTCAAACACCGTTTGAATATGTTTGATATGGTCTTTTATTGTGTCAGATGCAATTGTTAGGTCATCCATGTACACATATACAAATGGATAGTCTCTAAACAATTCATACATATAGCACATCATATATGCGGGTGCTGTTTTAATTCCCATAGGGCATTTATTAAACTCGTATTTTTCTTTACCAGGAAAAAATACAGCAGTTTTATGTTGATCGGTTTTTCTAAGAGGAAACTGATAAAAAGCACTCTTAAAGTCACATGCAGAAAAAATTTTATGGCTTGCGAGCTTTTGTAGCAAGATATTAATATTTGGTATTTCATAAGGATCATCCTTTAGATATTTGTTGAGGTTTGAGTAGTTTACTGCGGCTCTATAGCTGCCGTCAGGTTTTGGTACTATTACCAAAGGTGACATCCAAGTTGATTTGGATGGTTCAATATGTCCGCTTTCTCTAAGTTCTTTGTATAATTTGTCTGCTTGTTCTATTTGATCTTCAGAATATTGTATAATTTTATTAGCTTTCATCTTAAAAGGTATATCTTTTTCAGGTATTGTAAGGTTTAATGTTATTTCTTTGAACATTTCTTTATTAAAGAATGTTCCTTTTTCTATTTTCCTTCTGAATATTTGAATATATCTTTCAAATATTGGTTTCATCACATGTTAATAATTTTCGTGAGTATTATTTATTAAGATTTTTATTCTTTCTTCTTCTGGAATTTTTTTTTGTCGATTTCAATTTCGTATTTATAGAAATTGAATATTTCTCTCATGGTTTTTATGTTTCCAATATGTTGTTTTCTATGTATTTTCTTTGCTTTATTTGTATAATTGATTGCCCATATCTGGTGATCATTAACTATTCCAGGTTGTATACATATTCCTTCTTTGGCAATATGTATTGGTGTTGTTACTAGATAGTCTCCTTTTTTGTCGATTTTTATTAGTGTCCATGTATATGGTTTTAATATACATTCTTTTTCTGTTTTTAATGGTGTTCCTGTTCCTAATGTTGGTATTATATGTCGTCTAATTTCATTTGGTATATGTCCTAATTCTTCGTGTATGTTTATTTTAGTTCTTTTCTTTATTTTTATTGGTTTATTTCTAATTTCTTTAATTTCTATATTAAATAGTTCATTATTGTCATTATAATGGCTAAAGTTGTCATTACTACTATAGTATCCAAAAGTGGTTTGATATTCATCTTTTGGTATTGCTGGTGTACTTGGTCTTCCTGATGTGGGTCTCATAAATGGCGATTGTGAGCCTTCTTCTATTCCAATTTCTAATCCTTCTTGATTATATGGTTGTTCTTTATATTGTTCATTTATTCTATTTAATTCTTCTTGTTGTTTTAGTTCTTTTTGCGCTTGTATTTGTTCATATTCTTCTCTATTTCTCTAATCATCTCTTTCTTTGGCTTGTTGCCAGGTTTCTCTATTTCTGTTTTTATTTGTTCTTCTTTCAGTAGATATTTTCCTTCTTCTAATGAAGTCTGAGTTATTTTGTTCACTTCCTATGTTTTTCATAGCTTGTTTCTTAATTATGTTTTCTCTTAAGTCATTATTGTTTCCTTTTTTATTGAAAACATAATTGTATCCTTTTACAAATATGTTACTGCTTTCTTGGTTCTGATTTTCTTGGATTTCTTCATTAGATTGTTGATTAAAGTTGTATATATTATTATCCTCTTCTATTTCTATATCTCCTTGTTTGTGAAGGTTTCCATTATTGTCTATTTCGTATGTTTCTTTGTAGTCAGTAGGTACTATGGCTGGTTGGTTATTTAAATGTATACTAGGTATACTACTGGTACTAGCCATGCTACTGATAATTGATTTCTTTGAATGTGAGTGTCTTGTCACTTTGTCATTTATCATTAAGGGTCTTAATGAGTTCTTTTTATTTGGTTTATTAATATCTGGTCCAAGATTTGCTTCTCTAAATCTTTGATAGTCTGGTCCTAGACCTGACTGTTTTCCTTCACTTTTGCTAAGGTTTTTCATAAATTTGTCATGTTCTCTTTGGATATTTTTATCCTCTAAGTCACTTTCGTTATCTGAGTCTGAGTCTACTGTTTTCTTTATTTCTTCTTCCTTTTGTTTTCTTTCTTTAGTTATTTCTTTTAATTCTTCATCCTCTTTTCTTAGTACTTTGAAAAGGGCTTCATCTATTTCTATCTTTATAGGTGTTTTCTGTGTTGTTTTTGGACTTTTCAGGCTTTCTCTCATAAATTCATTATATTTTATTTCTGCTTGATTTCTAATTTCTGCGTTTGGGTTTGTTACTGATGTTTGAAGTAGCTGGTGTTGTATAGCCTGTTTTTCAAATTCTTGCATTTTTCTATACTTGTCTAGTGTTATTTTTAATTGTTTTTCTACATCTTTTTGGTATTCTATCTCTTTCCTTCTTACTTCTCTTTTTATGGATTCTTATCTCATTTTGTCTATCAGTCCATTGGATTGCATTCCAAAGTTTTTCTCGTTCAGTTCCAGGATAGTTCTTTACTTTCTCTGGTAGTGTGGGTATTTCTTGTATCATTTTCCAATTTTTATGTACATCTTTTCCATCCATCCTTGTTAATTTTAGATATTTTGTTTCTATATCTGCTATATCTTCCATTAGTCTTTCTAGATCTGTAACGAGTTCTTTTGAATCATTTTTTTTTGTATTCTTTTGATTTCTTCTAGATCATTATTTGTTTTATTCCATATATTTGAGAATAATGGTAATGTAGGTGATTTATTTTTCTTTCTAGATGTAGATGGTTTAATTTGAGGTGAGTATTTGTTTCTAACTTCATTAATTTTCTGAGTTATTTGTCCTATTTTGTCATTATAAATGTTCTTTCTTGCTTCATCTTCTTGTTGATTTTGATATCTCTCTTTTCTTTCTAAGCTTAGGTTTTTCATTGAATTCATTAAATAGTCTATTGGATCTATTGGATTTTCTTGGTAGTTATTTATAACTTCCATCGGTAAGTCACTGTATTGTATGCCTTTTCTTGGGTCCCATTCGTTTAATTTCTTTATTCTGTCTGACAGTTCTTTTTCTAGTTCTTTATCTGATGATAATGTCCATAGCATAATATCTCAGCGTTTGTACCTCCTTTATTTGTTCTTGTTTATCCCAGTCTTTCTTTCTGGGTGTTTCTAGTATTGCAGCTCCTTTGCATTGTTGTACCATGGTTTTGAATATTTCTTGGGGTAATAATCCCGTTAGCAGGTGTTCGTGGATATCATGTTCACTTCCAAAGATTGTTTCTTTAATTTTGTATGTACGGCCGTTTTTGTCTCTAATTTTTCTAGCGCGAACCATATTATTTATATGGCAAAGTTGGATATCTTTTCTATACTTGTTTAAGACTTTTTTATAGTCTTTTGTTGTTCTACCTGCTCCTGCTATAAAATAATATTGTGTATCAAAGCACAACTTAACTCTATCTATTGTTTTTCCATTTGCAAGGTTTTTGTTATACGATTTTCTTTGTGAACCTTGGATCTAATTTCTATTAGTTCTTCTATTGTAGCACCATAGCATTTATTTGCTGCTGAGTTTTCTAATAATATTGTGACACCAGTGTCTTTTGTTTGTTTTAATATTTCTTGCAGGTTCTGTATTACGTCACTTTTGTTATTATTCTGAGCCGTTCCAATATGAAGTACGTAGTTCCTGGCTCCAATTCTAGGTGCTCTTTGCACTTCTTCTATTATTCTGGTTATTCTCCAGTTTAGGTTACCTTGCTTATTATATGTATTACCACTTAAATCTAATCCAATTGTAGCATGTATTACTAGCTTCAATTGAGATTGATTATTGCCTACTATTATTTTGATATCATTTTCGATATCTGGTATGCCTCTAATCAATGTGATTTGATTCTGTTCAAATTTATCTTTGAAATCTCCTTTTGCAGGTATATATTGCACATTATATTGCTTCCTGTTTGTATAACAGCTTCGACTATATCTTTTCATAGTCCATCACAGGTTATTCCGATTAGTTTCTTCTGACTTTGGTTCCTTTCACACTGTTTATAAAACAGTTAAAGTGCACTTGAATCAATATGTGATATTGTGAATAAGTCATATTTGATTCTTTTTTCATGTTCTTTACAAGTTATCTCACTTAATTCTTTAGGAATATCTTCTAGTTTCTTTTGTTTTATTGACATCGTAGAAGCATTTTTGGTTTTGTTAAAGTGCCTTGTTTTCTTTATTTTTGGGATTAGGCTTAGGTACTTGTTTACTTTACTTCTTCTGTCAGTATATCTTGTTTTACTTCTTTGTTTTACTTCATTTTTGTTTTCTTTTCTTGGTCATGTATTCTCATTTATATTAGGTTTCTTAGGTTTATTTGTTATGTTTTTATTTAGTTGGGTGCCTTGTTTTACTTCACTTCGTAAATATAATAACAATGGCGCCTCAACTATATTGAGTTTTTCTTTAATTTCTTTGGATTGGTATGCTTGGCTAGGTGAGGGTTCATTTTTATTTGGTTGGGCGCCTTGTTTTACTTCACTTCCTTTTCTCTCGTCCGTGGGTTTTCGAAACTTCTTACTAGCCTTAGGAGAAAGGAAAGGTCGTGGTAAAATGTGGATACTCGAAACTTGCTGCTAGGTTTATCCTTAGAATATACTTCAGATAGGTTTGGCAGTAGCCTCCGAGCATTGCCATTACCGTTTTTGGGTTGCTTCGATCGGTAGTGTTGGTGTATAAGAACTCTTTGATTATGTATAGATTCATTATTAATGAGAATAGTATGATTCTTTTGATCTTTTGATATTCCTATTTGTGATTGATGTTTGTTACTAAGGAGGATGTATTTTGATTCTGTGTTTAGAACATCTATCTTTAGATTACATGTTAAATATTCATTAATTTTGATATTGACTACTATTTTGCCTATTATTTTGACTTCACTTCCTACTGCTTCTGCTATTGCTAGTTTTGATATGATTTTTTCTAGTCCTAATCTTTTTGCATGGTTTATTCCCATTGACGTATTAGTTGTCCCTTCATCTAGTTTGAATTCCATTATTATGCAGTTTGCGAGTACTATAAAGTAAAATCCTTTTGCTCCTTTTTGTTTGAGCTTATTGATTTTTGTTTGTTCAGGAAAGAATAATTTTTCATAATTATGATAGGCAGAGTATTTTGGTTCGTTAAAATATTTTTCTTTATTAAAGGTAAATATTTCTAGTTCTTTGGTACATGAATATAGATATGGATAATTATACTATTATAATGTTTGTTATCATACTCTCCAATACAGCCGTTATTTATTTTAGAGAGTTGTTCATGAGTATTGGGCATGCTCCTATTTAGAAATAATAATTATTTTTATTTTCGCTTTCCGAGGTTTTCTTTTCTAGGTTATAACTTTCATATTCATCAGATCCGTCTGATTCGCTTGATGATTCGTACTGTTCTGGTTCTTGATAAGATTGTGATTCTTCATCACTTGATGAGTATTCATTTTCAAGATGATATTGTTCTCTAAATTTTGTGAATCGGATGTATTCATAAAATCTTCTTTTTATCTTGATTTTTCAAGGTTAAATACTATTGGGTCTTCTACTTCTTCTACGTCCTTTCGGTATTTATAACAGCTATTGGTAAAATGTGTGTCTGTTTTACAGTGATCACACCACTTTTTTTATCCTTGTATTTTTCTTTATTGAATAGTTTATATTTCTTTTCGTATTGTCCTGATGAGTCTTTTGGGTGAAATGATGATTTCTTAAATCTTTCTTCTTTAGTTCTAAAAGGCTAGGGTGAGTCTTTTCTTTTCTTTGATTCTTTCCATTTTTTATAGTCTTCTCTGGATTTCCATGTTCTTCCTTTTTGTCCATATATCAATCTCCTTTCTTGTTAAATTCTTTTCTACTTCTATCTTTTGAGAATCTTTCTTTTGAGAATTTCTTTCCTTTGTTATATCCTTTATCTTGTTTTTTGGATCTACAGTCACTCATAAGATGTCCTTTTCTTCCGCAATTATAACATTTCATGTTTTTGAGGGATACTATTGCAAATTCATTCTTTTTGAATCTATTTTCTTTTTTCTTCTTTTCATCATCATAGAATTCTCTTTGTTTATTTAGGAAGTTCATTTGTTTCTTTTCTGATTGGTTTCTAAAATATTCTCCTACTTTTCCTGATTTATAATAGTCATACACTCTTGATAGTGCTGTAAAGAATGCTGGTGTATCTGTAATTTCATTATTAATTAAGTTTATTTGGCTTTTATAGTCTTCTAGTTCATGTCATCCATTTGGTAACATTCCTTCTAATAATATTTGTAGTCCTCCTAAGAATGATGTATTGTTTCTACATAGTGCTAAGTCGCGGTTGAATTTGGTTTGGAAGTTTGCTGCTTCATCTATTTCAATTAGATATCTTGGTTCAAATCTCATTTTGTTGAACTGTTTCTGCTTTTCTTTAATCATTTTTGGTGTTATAAACACTTTATCAAACCATAATCTAAATGATACTTGTCTTAATCATCCATCTGCATTTTGACATATTAAGTTTCCTTGTCCTATTCCTCCATTATGTGCTACGGCGAAGTGTATGTCCATTTCTTCTGGAAATAAGTTTTATCTAATAGGATTGTTGTTGGGTCATCTTCCACTGATTCCCAATCATGTCTTTTTCTTCTAGCCACTCTATTGAAGTCGCTTGGAAAGTACAATGCTAAATCATTTTTATGTGTTTCATATAATATATATCTGTTATAGTCAAAGCATGATACTGCTAATTTATGTATTAAGTTTTTCATGAATATTACATTATATGCTCCTTTTGCGTCTGCATTTCCTGCAATCTTGTTAGCTATGTCTCCTAAGTCAAATCTATTATATCTATTATTATAGTTTCCAGTAAAGTGTCCTGTTGTTAATAGGTCCAGTAGTACATATACTTGTATTGCATGTTCGAAATGGTTTATAAATTGTACCCAATTTGAGCCATTGAGTATCATTCCATTCATTAAAGTTTTAAAGTTAATTTTGTTGAGGTCTGGAAATTCTATAGCGCCTGCCATTGTGCGTCAAAGTTTGGTTTAATTTCTGTATATAGACAAAATTGTATATAATCTTTGATATGTAAGTTTTCTAGTTCAAGTCCTTTCTTTAATACTTCTTTTTCTTTAGAAATATGTCCAATAGTTATATAGGTTAATGAGTCTTTTATTTCTGGGAATTTCTTAAGTTTATCAAGGAATTTCTTCTGATTTTCTTTCTTTTTCTTTGATATCTTTTCAAGTTCCTTTTTATATTCGTCTTCAAGGGTTCGTAGTGCGTTAATTACTTTCACGAATGTATCGTATTCCCTTATTGTTAATGTTGTTTGATATGAAGGTATGCTATCAAAATATCTTTTGAATTGGTCTTGTAATTCTCTTTTTCTTGAGTTGTGATAATATGTATTTGGATATATCGTTAGCCAGTAGTTGAGTTCTTGGTTTGTGAGTTTAATTGTGTTACTGTGTTGCATTCAGGTATTTTTGGTTCGTGATTCTGGTTAAATATTCTAGGTCCTGTTTATATACTTTTATAATGTTGTTAATATATTCTTCAGGTTCTTCTTTCCTTATACAGTTGATAATATATGCTTGTACTAGTTCTGCTCTTGCAGATTTATTTTGATCAATTATGACCTTGCTTTGTTGAAATATTATCTCTTCTTGTTGCTCTAACTGTTTGTACTTTTTGGGTCCTAAATCAATATTTCTGAGTTCTTTGATTCTATTTTCAATATCTTTGAGGTATTCTTCAGGGTTTAATAAGTTGATGTTGTTATTATTCATTAAGCTATTGTTACTGGTGTTATAGTTCTATCAATTGCTGATGCAAGTTGATATATTCTTTGTTGTTCTTTTTCTGCTAATTTAAGTTTATTATTAAGTCTTTGTCTATATTTGAAGTATACTGCTAATATAAATATGAATACTGCTATTAATGCTATTACTATATCTTCAATTATTACGTTCTGATCTTGAAAGTATGAAGGTGTTACTGTTGCAGTAGCTGTAGTTATCTGAAATATAGTTGTTGTTTTGCTGTTTGGGTTGTTATGTTTAAGGTCTGGGTTATTGACTGAGTTATTGTAGGTACTGATATTGTTACGAGTGAGAACTGTTGACTCATTTATCTTCTTCTGTTGAAGATATTGTTTCCTTGTTGGAGTGCATGTTGGTATTGTCTAAGTTTTCGTTGTTGATCAGGTGGTAAACTATTGATTTGGTCTGGTGCTAGAGTTCTTAGTTCGTGTTGTCCTTGTTGGAAATCTGGTATTCTGTTGTTTCTTCTTAAGTTTCTTTGTTTTCTTTTATTACAGCTTTTGTGTACACAGATAATAATAAGTACTATTAATGCGATGCTTATAACAGTAAGTGTTATAAATATAGCAGTTTCTGGTGAGATTGGTGTAATTGGTTGTTCTTGGGTTTGATTCATTTAGCAGCAGCCTGAGCCGTTGTATTGAGCTTCATATGATACGTTCAGATGTCTTTTGTATAATCTCTTTTTATACCTTTGTATTGTTATACAGCAAATAGTAATTGTTAATATATAGATAAATATTACTATAATTAGTACTTGTAACAATGAGTATGCTAAGGGGTTCTTTGATATATCTCCTGAAGTGTTATCGATTGTTGTTGGTACAAAAGTTTGGATGGTGGTCATAGATTGTATGTGAAAGAATATTTGTGTTTGCGAATTTGATCACGTGGGTATATGCTTTGGTTTGTTCTAATATTTCTAATTAAATTATTTATAAATGAAGGTTCCTGAATGGAGTAGTTCATATATAGTTACACTAGTATTGTTGTTTTTGGCGCGGTAAGGTATTAAAATGTTATGTTTTGGGTGCGCCTTTCTACTTGTATCTCGGTGGTTGGTTGTTTTGTAATTGTGATAATTGTTGGGTAACTGTTCTATGTTGATATTGTTTATATCTAATGGTGTTGTAAATGGTGTTTGACTCATTCCTATTGGTGCTTGCGCTAAGTTACGCTTGTAGGCTAATTTCCTTTTTCTAATTCTTCTAATACAGATTCCTAATAATATGGGTATTATTGATAATGCGGCTGTGATTGTAGATAGAATTTCTATTGCTAAAGTATTGTTTATATTGTTGCTTGGAGCATCTGTAGATGTAGCTAATATTGTGATTTTGGTGTTTGTTGGCTTTGTACTTGGATTTTCTTGGGCGTTTGATATTGTAAAAGTTGGTGTTGCAGTGGTATTGGTACTGAAATTACTATATCGGCTTGTACTATGGTTCGATTTTTCTGTTGATATTGATATTGTTCTGCGGCTAAAATTACTAATATTATGAATAATATTATTTGATGTATTAAGGCAGTTTTGGCGTTAATTATTGAGAATTTGTCTTGGCGAAGTTGGATGCCTTTCTCTGTTCAATTACTGTACTGTATTGTATTGTTTTTAGAATTTCAGTGTTGAAATACTTTGAGTTCTGTTCTAAATGATTGTGTAGGTGAATAATTATGATTGGTTGAGTATGATCCTTTTTGTGTTTGTTGAGCACTTGTTCTTTAATTATGAGTTTTTGAGATTTATCAGTTCAATGGTAGTTATATGGTATGTGGTTCATAGATAACCAAGTTTCTCTGGTTTCTTACTACTTTTTGGATTAAATATAGCCTGAATGGCTTGCTGTTCTTGTTATAGTGGTTAGTTAAATTTTCCAAGGTAAAGGTGTGTAGTGTTCCTATTAACCTGAACTGAACTAAACTTAGGTCAAGTTCAGGTTCAGGTTCAGGTTCAGTATTGAACCTGAACCTGAACATTTTTTAAAACATGTTCAGGTTCAGGTTCAGTATTGAACTTTTAGAGCTGGTTCAGGTTCAGTTCAGGTTCAGTTCATAAGTTCATGAGCATGTTCAGATTCAGTCAAGTGTTCATATGAACTAGTAATTCTAGGTTTGGGTCCGGGTTTGGTCTGGTCCAGACCAGACTCAAATTCTAAATTTTATTATTAAAACTTTATACTAAACTCAAACTCAATCATAAGTTTGGTCGGGCTAGTCCAACTTTTGCAAACTAGGTTCAGGTTGATGAACGGGGTAAACGGGGTAGATGGTAGTCCGGATAGCTATCTCGAATAATGCTTCGATAGCCCGATTATACAGCACGGAAGGTCGACATAAAATCGGTTTGACGATTCTAGAAAATGTCTGGTGGCCACGTGAGCAGCGAGGCAAAATCCCATATGTGTATTTCATAATTGTGAAGGGATGGGTCGAGTGACATATATTGGTATGATTTTTACAGTGCTATCCCAATTTCCGGGTCGGATGCGTCGGATATAGGTCGGCGTTTAGTCAAGCTTTATAGCAAAATTATCAGCTGGGCATTTTTTACTTATTAGTAAAAAATTTTTATGATCTTGGGACATTCCGATCCAGCCGAACATGATTCCGATGCATTCGACGTATCCCGACCCGGAATTTTTGGACCCCCCTGTCCTGTATGAGTTATAGTGGTATATGTGCGATCTATCGATTCTTAATCGACCCGTGCTATCGATTGTGTGAACCGCACCGCAGAAATGTACCTCGTAAGCACTTGGTGGGTGCGGCATCGATTCAACTGTTATGTGATCTTTTACCCAAAATAGGTTTACCGGTACGTTGCATCTCTTGTATTCGTTGTATCTCCTGTAAATATTGTGTCAATTGTATAACATGCATCAGTGATATCAGGATATCACGTATTGCTGCATACCATGTATACGTTGTCTTTAAGTAATTGTAAGTATATAAATAATAAAGGCATTTCGCCCTTGATGGAAGTAGTCCCAATCTACTATTTAAAGTGGCATAAATGGTACAATTGTTCATTGTACTTTATTGTTCACGTGACTGTACCGTTACGCTGTCCGGTTGATTTCTCGACGTACTGAGGAATACCTTGGATGTTTTGTCCAACTCCCCCTGGATAGTTGCAGTTGATTGTTGTCCGGTTTTGGTTCCAAGTGGTGAATTCCAAGCCTTGGTTTTGAGTATAAGTGTTAATGTGAACAACCCAAGTATAAGAAGGCATACCTACGACCGTAAACCTAACTCGACAAATCTAACCGCCTCTTTTCGACTAAGCCAGATCGTAGGCTACACGACTGCTAGTTCGTTTTTGTGGATTGACCGATTCGCTGTTAGCTGGTGTCAATTGGTTAATGAAAAAACAAAACTTTGTTATGTGTACTCAATTTTCAAGGCAAGATCTCGTTAACAAAAAATTTGCCGAAGGTTGCGAAAAAAAAAACCTTTTACTAGAAAGTTAGTGATTTATAAATAATATTATATAACAAAAGCATTCCAATTTGTCTCAAAAAAACAACTCAATAAAGTCGGATTTAACTGCCGTTTCTTTTTTCAAAATATAAATTGCAACTAAAGGTCACATCTACAGAGAAATGTGGATATAAATAGATACTTTTTTAAACTTTCTTCACGCATTATGTACATTTAAGTTATACTTTGTGAATTTTTCCTTTATAATAAATTTTTGTAAAATAACGTCCACTGTTTTTAAATTGGTGAATAACATGCCAATCTCGAAGAACGTAAATTGCAGAACATACTGTATTATATATTTAATTTAACTTTAAAATATAGCAATTGATTGACAAGACGGTTGGTACAATTTCACACAATTAAATTAAGAATGATTTCAACAATTATTGTACAGTTTCTTATGATACTAATATCCAATTTTTTTTCATATTGTTCAGTATGAAATTAAATCGTACTTTCAATCGTCAGACAACTTTATAATAGTACGTTATTGGATAGGTTTGTTTACAATCTCGTAAATATTTTTCTGATCGCATATTAGATATAAAATTTGATTAGCCGATTCTCAACTTTACATTAATATGTGACTAGAAAAATATTCACGATATTGAAAATAACCTATCCAATAACTAGGGTTGTTAATGAAGCACTCCAGTCAATAATAAAACATATAACACACTCCGGAGCACTCCAGAAGTGGTTATATGTTTTATTAATGTCTGGAGTACTCCATTAACAACCCTACCAATAACTATAAAGTATCATATTATGCAAATAATCATTGTTTTTAACATTTTGTGGATTAGTAAATTTATTTGCAAAATACGAAGTGGCACAACGGATCCCGTTTTTCAAGTAAATAACGAAGTCTTCACTTCTAAGCCCTATGAAAAAAGTTTTCGGAAAAACATGGAAGCTGAACACGGAAACATACGTAAAAATATGTAAAAAAAAATACGTAAAATGTACACTTTCCGTGTTTTTGAACAGGAAAATACACTGTATTTTGAAACACGGAAAAGGACATTCCGTGTTTTAGACAACACGGAAAATACTGTGTTTTCCTGTCCAAAAACACGGAAAGTGTACATTTTACGTATTTTTTACATATTTTTACGTATGTTTCCGTGATCAGCTTCCATGTTTTTCCGAAATTTTTTTTTTTCATAGGGAAGCAGAGGCACCGAAAATTGAATTGCAATTATATTATTACACAATTATATTTAATTGACATTGTTACAAACAACAATTGCAAAACAATTAATTGCGAAATAATTGCAATTAATTGCAAGTTTTATAATAAAAGTATAGAAAAAGAGTTATTGCAAAAATACAGTTACTAAAATTCCATTAATATAAATGTAATCATATACGTGCAGAAACTATTGTTTAATTTGGCGAACGCCTTGAATTGACCATGTTTTACCATTTCTCTTAGCAATAAAAGATTTTCCAAGGTATACGGATCAAGAGTCTTTACAAGCGAAACCAAACTTTCAAAGAAGGCCTCTACGTAGCATTTGTTTGAAACCTTTGCGTTCATTGTAATTAACTTAAAAATAAAGTCTATTTCAGTATACATGTTTTTAAAAAGAAAATAAAACACTTCTTTATCCAATCATACCGGTATAGGTTTTTTTTTTAATCGCACAAGCTTTTTTTATTTATTTAATCTTAAACTTTTTTTTATTTGTCTAATCATCTATGCTTTTTTTTTCTTTATTAAATCATATAATAAACTTTTTTTTGCTGATAATTTGACGCCAAGATCAGTAAGTCATCACATTTACAAACTGTGGCAAAAATTGCAATTAGTTTGTTTAATTGTGGCTGCGCCACCAATCAATTAATTGAGATCAATTGCCAATTATTCGGTACCCCTGATCGAAAGTATGATCAATTTAATAATATAAGGAAAAGTGATGATCATAAGGCAGGAGTAGAATAAGTTAATATCGTGATATTAGGGCGCAGAAATATTACGAAAGTAACACCGTATTGATATGTAGATTGTTATTCATATTACACTACATAGTTGAAAAGAACTAATTAAAGACATAGCACGCTTGGCAAGGTCCAGAATGAATCAACCCACTAGTTTCTTTGGACATTTAATTATAGGCGTCTCTCAAAAGTGATGGTCACACGCAATGTTTTTTCAATCAGATACCGAGAATCACACGTACATCACATAAGAGAACTCTTAACAATACTAACAGAGGTTATATTGTTGTATTATTTACTTTTTTGTATTTAATCAATGACCGTCAAAGAAATTAAATCCATCGCATTATAGAATTATATCCGAATTACTTACGTAAGTACGCACATCAACATAAACACATGAACTAATAAAGAAATCTAAAGTCAAAAGTTTCAATAATTCAATTAGATCCTCGGATTTGTACACATCACTTAACTCTCCAGTAAACCATGCACTTCGTACTTTGTACTACGTTACTGTTAAATTTAAATTCATTACATTCAATAACGTTAACGTTGATACCTGATATCTGATATCTGCAAATGTTAAAATAATACGTAAATCTGCACAATTTTATATAAACATAATTGCAGTATTAATAGTAAATCTGCACAATTTTATATAAACAATAATTGCAGTATTAATAGTAAATCTGCACAATTTTATATAAACAATAATTGCAGTATTGATAGTAAATCGTTATAATAATAAGTCCCCATATCAGTACAATGCAAATTAGGTTCAACAAAATTGAAAAGCGGTGCCGATATAAAATAGAAAAACATTAAGTGACTCGATAATCCAAACAGAATCCTGAGTAAAACAAGTAAAAACAAGCTATAAAATTAACACAATAAGTCAAGAAGGCACGATGTTAAATAGTCAAGTCAATGTACATATAAAGAAAATTAATATTGTGAACACATACGGTGTTACTATCGGAAAAAGGGAGATAAAGGGAGATATCAGACACGCCGGTTTAAGCTACTTGGATAGTAAACGATGATTGGAAAAATCGGATGGGCTGAGATGGATCTCGGGTTGTTAAAAGATAGGGTGGGTTTATAATAAATAAAGGAGGTAAATATGTAATAACGAATAATGTAATCAAATAATAAATCAATGTATCACAATAAATAATAAATCAAATAAATAATCGTTATGCAACATTCAGCAGATATGATATATATAAATAATCATGTAAATAATCAGCAGATACGATATAAACAAAGAGTTCACTCAGAAGGCTTTATTATAAAGGAGGAATTCACTCAGATAAACCTAAAGATACAAGAAGGGCGAATACATCTGTCTTTTATACATGTTAGCGAACTCAATTTCCCCCGGGTCATTATCCTTCCGTCATTACTAATACACATTTACTCTTAACACCAATTGAATCTTCCCCTCGCGTCTTTATCCAATTCAAGACTCACACCCGAAGCATTAATTTGAAATCCGCCTTTCTAATTCTACATTGGGCTAGCAGATTTGCGACAATATTTAAAGGCTTCACGCGCTTAGTATCGTTTAAGCATGAATCTAATTTAATTTCACGCGTCGCAGATAATTTAGTATACATATCTATAGGAGGACATATATGGCAATCGGGATATCTATAGATAGTAATAAGAAAAGATCTATATATGGTAATAACGTAGGGTGGGTATAGGGCGCATCCACTAGTGTTACAAGCTGGCTAGAGCAGCCGCGGCTAAGGCGGCTTAGCCGGCTAAGCCAGCTGATATAAGTGTATCAGCTGGCTAATATGGCTAAGGGTATACCATACACGTGATAAGTATATATAATAATAGATCAAATCGAACACAGATCTATATCCAAACTTTAATTATTGATACAGCAATAATAAACGTTTGCTTCTATTCAAAAGCAAACTTTTTTTTACTTCGTATTGAGTTTTTTATATATAAATTAAATCTAATTGAAATACTTCCAGATCTCTGAAAGATCGGTCATTGTTAGTAACGTTAAAGCATTTTTTACTGTGGTCAGAAAATCAGAAATAAAGATATATGTTATGATTTTTCTTATGAAAGTTAAGGATCTATATTTCAACAAGTTAATGCGTCGCGCTAATGCAGTGAGCCTTGAGAATTATATAATAATAATTTTTTGGTAGAAGAATAAATTGTACTTATTTAAGGATTGTACTTATTTAAGGATTAATATAGTTATCTATTCTCACTTGGGTGCGTACATTTATATATTGCAAGCATAAAATAATGCCTCAGGAAGAGAAATTTAGGTCATACTCTGTTATCATAAATTCTGGGACACTTAGTAAAAATTTGCTGAATGATTTTTCTGCTGAATCAGTTAAGTTATTGATTTCGGCACGATTGGTATATATTAGCCATTAGTCAGCCACTTAGCCGAAATTTTTATCAGCTGGCTAAGCCAGCCGATAAAAACCAGTCGGCTTGTAACACTAGCATCCACTTATTTGCGCGGGTAATACAAGCTCTTGGAGAGGAAATAGCCAATCGGAGAGTGCAAATTTTGACTATTCCGGATCAGCCCGACGAAGAATTCGAACACGCGTAAAAGAAGAAAAAAGCGAAAATACGCAAAAACTAATGTTTAAATCGATCTTGGTGCACTAATTAAAAATGACGGGAATGAAATTTTACTTATATTAAATATCACTCTAACCCTATAGTCTCTAACGTTAAGGCCCTAACACTAAATTTTTATCTCACGCACTTAGTTTATTTACAAAATCGGAATTCCTTTTTTGGTTTGTGTTACCCGCGCAAATAAGTAAAATGGGTATAGGGCGTGCACTTATTTGTGCGAGTGATACAAATCTAAAAAGGGAAATTAGCCAATCGGAGAACGTAAAACGTGATGATCCCGGATCAGCCCGACACGTGAGCAAAGCGAAGAAAAACACAAAAAAAAAACCGTAAAAGAGAAAATACAAGAAAACGAGTGTATAAACCTGTCTTGGTGCACTAATTAAAAATGACGGGAATGAAATTTTACATATAATAGGCATCACTCTAACCCTATAACTTCTAACGTTAAAACTCTAACCCTACCCTAACCCTAAATTTTTAATTTCACGAACTTAGTTTATTTTTACGTTGAATTTCCTTTTTAGGTTTGTACCACTCGCACAAATAAGTAAAGCGGGGTATAGGTATTATATTTTAGGAAGGGATAATCGATCATCAATTTAAGGTGATCGGATAAGTGATCGTGCAGGGATGAAATAACATGGGTGATGATCATAAGGAAGATTTTATGCGCAGAAAATTTTTTATAGTATAACAATGGTAATATTATATAATTTTTTGAATAACGATCCCTACCGCGATAAACAATAATTCAAAAGCACGAAACGTCAGCAAGGAATGATCATCCAATCAGATGCTTAGACTCGCCAACTCCATTTAACTTGCCTGTAAACCATACTCTACGTACTTCATACTCCGTTCCTGGTATTAAAGGCTTTCTAAAACCCATCAACGCACAACATTTTTTTACAACGTTGCATTCATAATCATAAAAAATATTATTTTTTTTAAAAAAAAATCAAATATTTATTGCACAATGATTTCGTATATTTACATTGCATTTTTTTTTATTGCAACGATTTATGCACTCCAGGATGAAGTATGTCCTGGAGAAGAGTCTCTTCGAGACTGTCTCAAAAAATGTAAATTTGAAGGGACTACTCATTTTCGAAGTGACCTTGAAGACACTGCCTATGATAATGATCTTGGCAGAGAATATAATTTACGAGTAATTCGTTATCCAGTAGCTTTTGTCCATCCAATTAATAACAACGATGTTAGTAAAGCTATTATATGTGGAGCAAACCATAACTTTCCCGTTATTGCAAGATCAGGTGGTCATTCTTTTGAAAGTTATAGCATTGGCGATAAAAATTGTACACTAGTCGTTGATCTTATAAATTTCAATAAAATTAGCATCAATAAAGCTGACAAAACTGCAGTGGTCGGATCGGGAAGTAGACTAGGAATATTATATTACGAATTAAATAAGGCTGGATTTGCATTTCCATCCGGAAATTGTCCTAGCGTTGGTGTTGGTGGTATTATATTAGGAGGTGTAAGTATTCTTTTAAAAAGTTAGTGAGTATACTTTACAAGTATGAGAATACTTCAAAATTAAAGAATTTACATCTTTTTTCAATAGGGTGAAGGACTTCTCATGCGAAAATTTGGAATGTCATCTGATAATCTCGTTGATGCAGAAATTGTTTTAGCAGATGGGACAATAGTTGAAAATGCTAATGCTACTAGATATGAAGACCTTTTTTGGGCTCTTAGAGGTGCGGGAAATGCTGGTTATGGCATCGTAACTAGCTTAACCCTACAGATCCACGAAATACCAAAGACTGTAACTTTTATGGATTTTACATATAATTTTAATCTTGATTCGATAAAATTAATGTACCAGACAATAAATAAAATTGGACGGAGGTTTGATAAAGATTTGTCAATTATATTTGGTTTCTCGCATCCTGGAAACGTGGCCTTTGTTCGAGGTACTTATCTCGGTCCTCAAAACGAATTAGAGAAAATTTTAAAGAACTTTATTGAAAAATCCAAACCTAAAGAAGTTAAATACAGTGAGGGAGATTGGTTTAGTGCGATCTATAAAAATACACCCTACCCTATGAATACAGAAGAAGGTGCCAAACATCCTAGAATTGTTCCAATTTCTGTTAAAATGAAATCTTTTTATGTTGACAATCCAGGACTAAGTGACAAGGGGGTTGAGACTTTATTCGACTTTATGGAAGCTATAAAAAAAGAAGGATGCGGATTTTATATAGTGGCAATATTATATGCTGGCGGAGAAGTTAATGAGATTCCCCGAAGTAAAACAGCATTTGTTCACAGAGGTCTTATGTATAATATATTAACTCCTGTGTCTTTACCACTAACTGGCGGAGAAAAATGTTTAAACCGTTTAGAAAATTTTGCTAAAGAATTTCGAAAATATACTAGCTCTGAAAGTTATCAAAATCTAATTGATAAAGAATTAGATAATTGGCAAGAAAGATATTATGTTGAAAATATTGATGAATTGGTGAAAATTAAATTAAAATATGACCCTCATGAAGTATTTCGTTGGAACCAAAGTATTCCTTCTTCTTCTTCTACAGAAGGTTAAATCTATATTAAACTGAGCGATACAGTCACGCCAAAGACCAGGAATGCAATATAATCTGAGATACAGTTTTTTAAATTATTTTGATTTAGAACATGTTTGATGTTTGATGATGTACTTATTTATTTATAAATATTTACTCGTTCATATATGTCAAAAAAGTTATATTTATTTGTTTTTAATTAATAATATTTTAATTTCGCAAATATATTATTCCTGATGCCATGACTCATTCAAATAAATATCTCATCATGATTCTAAATAATCAAGTACGTATCTCTTATTTAAGAGAGAAATTTATAATATTCATTATTAAGAAGTTCACAGTATTTGAGAAGTTTAAGAGAGTATCATATTGGTGTAGTTTAAAAAATCAGAAATCGTTTAACAACCGAGATTTGATTTTTTTTTTTTTTGTTGATCGCAAAATTTTGCAACCCGTAATAATGAAACTTAATAAGATACTATAATTTGAATTGTCTAATACGTCGATAAGTTATTGCTGTTTATTTTTGTTGGTTTGTGAATAACTAGATCATTTATTAGCCGAATTTGATTCCATCATATTTATTATTTCTCTTTCCAATGCTTGAGAAAATATTTTATTGAATGAAATTGTATTTTCTGTTTTTTTTCACCAACGATAAGCATTCCGTATTACTGTTCGAGGCTAACTACCGTAATTAGATTTTTTATTAACTGAAAAAGAAACTAAAAAATCGATAAAGCAATTGCAATATTATTTGACAAATTGATACAAGCAAGAATTGTTAAATTACTTAGCTACAATATATGGGTTTATAATGTGACAAAACTCATAACATAGTGATGATAAAACGTTGTGTCGCATCACTAGTTGAGACCATATTTTTCATAGGAAGACATTTATAAATTTGGTCAATTAATCAAATGAATTTATTTTTTCCGGAGCAGAGCAGAGGAACTCAAATCCAGAAAATAGGTGAAATTTGGATTCCGGGTGTGGGTTCCAATTGGATGTAAAATAAATAAAATTTACATAGTGGTATATTTGCGTCGATTACCAATCTATCGATTCTTAATCGATCCGCGTTATCGATTGTGTGAACCGCAGAATGTGCCTCGGAAGCACGTGGTGGGCACGGCATCGATTCAACGGTTATGCGATATTTACCCAAAATAGGTTTACCGGTACGTTGCATCTCTTGTATTCGCTGTATCTCCCTGTAAATATAGTGTCAATTGTATAACATGTATCAGTGATATCAATGGCATACGATGTATCGGTGGGATATCACCATTGCTGCGTACCATGTATACTTTGTTTTAAGTAATTGTATGTATATAATAAAGGCTTCTCGCTCTTGATGGAAGTAATTCTAAATATCTCGTTTACTAAATACTCCGTACATTCCCTATAACATAAAATAATAAGTGGCATAAGTGGTACAATTTTTCGTTGTATAAGAAGATATACCTACGATTAGGGATGGGTATGGTCAGGGGTTGGTCGGTCACGGTCGGTCACCGGTCGGTCATTATCAGTTAACCGCTCATAGCCGGTTGACCGCAGTCGGTCATACAGTTAATGACTGGTGTTGGTCGAGAATTTTTTTCATTCCGATAGGGATCGATTTTAAACCGAGATTAATGATTACATTTGAAGATCGATCTGTTACCTGCATCTATTACTACATTTTGATGATCGTACAGTACGTTACCCGGTTCGATGACTACATTTTTCCGCGAAACATTACTTCATTTTTAGTTTTACCTCATTTTTTCCCATTACTACACCTTGCATGTATTAAAGAACTATTATTTCATTTATTGAGTCCTTAAAAATTCGTTACCTCATAATGTGTAAACGTTCTGTCATAATTACGATAAAGAATCGTGGGAAAGCGCAGAGTAAATAATGTATATAAGGAACTGGCTTTCACCAGAGAAACGTGCAGACTTAATTATAAAGAATTATTACTTTGTACATAATTATTTTATAAATAATCCTAAAATAAAATTATATTTGTTCTATCTCTTGATCATCAAACATAAGAATTCGAATAAATAAATGTTGTTCCTGCATAATCCTCTACTACGTAATATTGAAGGCTAATAGAATTAATAGGACAATCGAATTCGAACTTATAAACTTACACGCTCTTTTGATAAATTGTTCTCCCAATATTTTAAATAAATACGTTCAGTCAGAACCCTTCGTAACTTTAATGATTGTGGCCCAGTAGTTAAATTGGCACACGAAGTTTTGAAAGTCTCTCCCAAGGCCACAACACTGGTTATAGCCGAAAAATTATTTAACCATTTATACAATCAAATATCTAAATAAGTTACAAGTAAGGATGGGACACTGCACATACTGCCGAAAGAGAAACAAAACATGGCAATTTGCATCATATAAAACCATCGTTCGTAATTTGGTCAAACTTGCAGTTCATTTGACCACATTTCATATGGGCAGATTTTAACGATTTCCAGGTGACAAATAAATTTGATCTACAGGTCTAGATTAGCTTAGATTTTTTATTACTATAAAAGGGGGTTCGCTAAAACGCAAATCTTACGTTTTTGATACTCCTGCACTTACTTTTTTGATACTCCTGTATGTACCCCAAAATTACTTTACTTTTTTGATACCGATCGGCATATATACACGTGACTTGTGTTACACAAAGGCCCAGTGCATTGTTTTTGCAAAAATAATTTTTGGTTACACGCTGCTAACGTTGTGTAACATTATCCAAGTCTAATTTTGGTACCCTAACCCAGCATTAAGCTTAATGCTGGTGGGAACAGGGAGGACCGTCCCAAGTGCCCCGAGTTTGTAGATCATTACACAATTGATTCGGGATTTTTTTTATATGTTTTACAGTACTTTTTTCAGAAGATCGGGTAGATTATCTCATTTGTGAATCCACAAAGCATATTAAGTAAAACTTGAAGTTTTCGTTGCGCACTATAAGAATAACAGCTTAATCTCTCTTAATCCCTTGTCCTTCATATTATATTTTATCTGTAAAAGTTATAAGTAAATTACGATCACTACGTTTACTAAATCTTTCATGTTGAACAAAAAAACGTAAAAAAAGTTTTAATAATGGTAATGTAAGAGGAAGAAATTAGTTTATATATTGTTTTTATTTTACGTATTGTATATATATTCTTTAAAAATTTAAAGTATATGAATTTTGTTAATTAACTATGCGATTTTTATTAATAATATTATTATAGGTGCTTTTATAATACAATAAGAAGTTTATAGATAAGAGTATTAAAACCACAGAGGTTTCTTATTATATAATGATATTAGTATAGTATAAAATATTAGAAATTTGAGTAGATATAGGATTAGATATAGGATTCGTAAATTAGACGTAGAATAGAATAAGGATTAGACGTAAAATTAAACAAAGATAAATTATTAAGATTTTGTAAATAAATAAAAATAAATACCATTAAAAGATCAATAATCCAGATTTAAATAATGCTTGCTTATTTACAGTAACATTTGGCGGCATTTATTTTGAGCTTTAGCTATAAATTTTAATAAATTTTTTAAATTTTAATTAAATTTCGTTTTTTTTCACTTTATGATTTGATTGGTTAATCAACATGTGATCTTTTTCATATGATAAAAATTACAATTTAATTGGCTAAATTAAAATGCATGATCAGGATCATCATTTTCTTATTTGGGACAGTCCTCATTGTTGCTAGTGGGCACTATCATGATAATGCCATGGCAGAGTTAGACATAATTCCAGCCCTAACCCTAAATCTAGTGTTACCCTAACCTGGCATTAAACTTAATGCTGGTGGCCACTATCATGATAATGCACCCGGCGGGGTTAGACATAATTCCGGCACACCCTAACGCTAAATCTAGTAGTATCCTAACCCGGCATTAAGCTTAATGCTGGTGGGCACTATCATGATAGTGCCCCGGCGGGGTTAGACATAATACCAGCCCACCCTAACCCTATATCTAGTGGTACACTAACCCGGCATTAAGCTTAATACTGGTGGGCACTATCGTGATAATGCCCTGGCGGGGTTAGACATAATTCCAGCCCACCCTAATCCTAAATCTAGAAACTCTAAAAACTAATTGTTCAAAGCAACATCCAATCACAGTACATATACTAGTTACATGACATATGCATCTAGTATATGTACTGTGATTGGATGTTGCTTCGAACAATTAGTTTTTAGGGTTCCTAGATTTAGAGTTAGGGTGGGCCGAAATTATGTCTAACCCCGCCGGGGGCATTATCATGATAGTGCCCACCAGCATTAAGCTTAATGCCGGGTTAGGGTACCAAAAGTAGACTTGTGTAATATTACACAATATTAGCAGCATGTAACCAAAAATTATTTTGCAAAAACAATGCACTAGGCCTTTGTGTAATACAAGTCATGTGTATATATGCAGATCGGTATCAAAAAAGTAAAGTAATTTTGGGGTGCATACAGGAGTATCAAAAAAGTAAGTGCAGGAGTATCAAAAACGTAAGATTTGCTGCTAATACCTTGTACCCACGTGACTTTTAAAATTTTAGTTATAATTAGGGTTATGGTCCATTAGGAGAGGTATATATAAGTAAAATCGCCTTCTCTACATTTTTTATTAATACACCAAAATGGGTTTAGACTATCGTGTAAACAAAATTTCATGATTCTGATTGGTTGATTTACATATAAAAGTCATGTGGATTCAAGGCTTTAACGGATCCTATAAAAGGAAATTTGGAAATTGATATCCAATGAAAATGTTGAGTTACATATCTCATTCTGTACATATTAGAGTTGGGCACTGAAACCTTTTTTGCTAAATCTGAAAGTCTCAGTTTCGGATTATAGCTTCTGAAACCTTATCTGAAACTCCGAAACCTCATTCAAAACCTGAAACCTTATCAGAAACTCCAAAACTATTTAAGATTAAATTTTTACAAAATATAGCATTGTAGAAATGCTAATATGCAAGTACACAAGTATTTGAGTAACACCAAGAAAAATATATATATTCACATATACTGGTAGGTTATATTTAAGTTAGTATATTTTAGACCTCAGGTCTAATAGCATAATGGTTATGCTCTGGAATCACAAATCGGAAGGTTGTAGGTACAAATCTTGTTGGTGGCGAATGCCAATCCCTATTAGAAAACTGAAACATCATGGAAAAACAGAAACCCAGAACAACAATAGATAGACTTAATACAGTAATTGGTATAACAAACTCTGCAAGGTTCAACTTATTAGTTTGGACCTATGATTTGTATAACCAAAGCCACGAGATATAGTGAAGATCAAGTCACGAACTCCTAGTGGTGCTTTTCTGGAACCATGGCCTGTAGTGGTTGGATAGGACCGAAGTTGAGGTTAAAACTTGAAAAGCTTAGGTAGGACAATGGTCCTGCTCTAGCTAACTTTAGGCCACAAATAAAATAGTCTAAGTCTTCTTTTATAAAAAAATTTAATGTTGTATATATCTATATATATATCATATCTTATTAAAATTAATAAAAGATTGTGAGCATGGCTACTAGTTGTAAAATGTAAAAAAAAGTTTGTATATTTTAGTCATAGGACATGTCCTTAATATTGCAATTACTTATAAATCAAATGAGTTGACTCACCTTATTTTATATGTAAATTTATACAAAAAAAACATTTAAGTTTTATAAAAAATGCACATATAAACCTTTCTTTAAATTTTAAATATATATTCTTTAGCATTTAATAATCTTTAGTTTAAAGCTGAAGTTTTTAATCTCTGGTAGTTTGAAGTTAATCTTCCTTTAAAGTTGGTTAATTCTTTATTATGTTTTTTAATAAATAAGTGACTTACTCTATATAATAATATAATTGATTAAAATAATCTTTTAAAAATATATAAGATACTATTAAGTAAAGGCTTTTTATACTCTAATTGAAAG
This sequence comes from Gigaspora rosea, assembly GCA_003550325.1. Taxonomy (NCBI): domain Eukaryota; kingdom Fungi; phylum Glomeromycota; class Glomeromycetes; order Diversisporales; family Gigasporaceae; genus Gigaspora; species Gigaspora rosea. The sequence goes on along the minus strand of QKWP01000051.1, from coordinate 528,358 downwards.
TTAAAGAAGAGGTTCTTCTTATTCTAATGCTTGGTGGATCCCAAGATACTTGAAGTCAAAGAATATAAGGATTTGTAATTCACTAATACACTAAGTATTATAGTTTATAACAAATAATACTTTGTATAATAGTGAAATTGCAAATTCTTATGATCTACCCAAGCATCTTGGGGTCCACCAAGTATTAGAATTAGAAGAACCTCCCTTCTAACTTATAATTAGGGCACAAAAAGCCTTTACTTAATGGCATTCTTCATATTTTTAAAAGATTATTTTAACCAATCATGTTATTATATAGGTGAGTTATTCATTTGACTTAATAACATAGTAAGAATTGACCAACTTTAAAGAAAAATTAACTTCAAACTACTAGAGATTAAAAACTTTGGCTTTAAACTAAAGATTATTAAATGCTAAAGAATACATAATATTTAACACTAGTCTATTACATCTAAAGTGCAGTTCTGTATCTCTATTTTCTATTATGTCATACTTTTTTCTTATATATTTAGATAGTAAAAATAGTAAGAAAGGTTTATATGAACATTTTTACAAAAATTAAATTTAAATGATTTTTCTGCATAAAAAATTTACATATAAAATTGAGATGAGTCAACTCATTTGATTTATAAGTAACAGCAATGCAAAACATTTTATATGAACATGTTCTGTAACTGTTATATTATTTATTAAATAATAAAGCAATATACTATTGTATAAATTATATATAAATAATTGTATATAAATTATATATTATAAATTTTCAAAATTTTAAATATAGTTTCGAGGAGTTTCGGATTATAGTTTCAGGGTTTCAGGTTTCAGGAGGTTTTTTTCAGATTATACCAAAACTAAAACTAGTTTCAGATAGGTTTCATTTCATTGCCCAACTCTAGTACATATGTGTTGATTTGGCTCTGATCATTATGTAAATTTGTCTTCAAATTCGTACCAATCAAATAAATTTGGTTTATGGAAATTTTGTGATTATTATGAATTTGTCCTACACTAAAAATTAATATAATAATTAGATGATTTCTAAACCAATCATAAACAATTATCTCATTTAAATCTGCTTGCAATCGCAGCTTGTATATGGGTTTTTGTTGAAATAAATAGAAATGAATAGAAATAGATAGAAATGAGCAAAAAGTATTGAAACTAAAAAATATTAGTTTTTAAATAAGATTTTATATTAGATTTTCTGTCTTTTGTTTATTTTATTTTTCTTTTAGCATCTTCATATTTACAACTCTCTTTTTTTAAAGTATTTAGGCTATTATTCTAAATATATGAATTATATATAATATCTAGAAACAAAAATTTTTAAATATTTATTATATAACAAATATTTTTAAAAGTACAGGTATAAAGTGAAATACTCTTTGTGAAAATATTGTGAAAATATTATGAAACCAATTTCTAAAATAGTAGTTTTAATATTTATTTTTTAAGAGACTTGTTACGATTTTTAAATTAAATTTACTATATTATTTTTAATAAATTTATTATTTCTTTTTATATAGAAGAATTATATACTACATTATTAAAGCTTTAAAAATTATCTTTCGTATAATAAATTTGTGTGCAATTTATTATATATATTTATAGTATTAATACTATAATGTTTCCATCCCAAATTATAACATATTGTAATATAATTAATTTGGAGTTAAATTTGCTTATATGATTATTATATTTGCAGATCAGTCAAATATATGAAAATTGTACTGTTCTAGATCTGGCCAAATAATCTGCAAATTTGACTAGAATTATTAATAATTTGTTTTGATCTAGGCATATCAAATAATTTAATTAATTGAAAATTTTCAAACTCAATTAATTATTGTAAAAAAAAAAGAAAGAAAAAAATGATGTTTTTTATTCTGATTTCTGATTTCTTTAACATTTTTTAGACTTCTAAAATACATATTCATAATTTTATTATTTATTTGACTAGAATTTATTGATTTAACCTTTTTTAGTTTTGGTACGAATATAGGTATTTTTTAACAATTCAGCTTTTTTTTATTAGTATCCTAATATTGTAATATAGATGTTTACTTGGTTTAGATAAAAAGTTCTAAAAGTAAGCATAATTAATATAGTATAATAAAAAGAGTTTGAACTGCTAAAAAGAACCAGCTACCTTATTTTGGAATTATTAAAGCCTTGTGTCCACATGACTTTTAAAATTTTAGTTATAATTTATAATTAGAGTTAGAGTTAGTTTACTATTAGAAGAGAGTATAAAATTGTCTTGACTACATTTTTTATTAATGCACTGAAAGAGGTTTAGAAGGACCCCAAATAATCTATGTGAGATTATATTTGAGCATCATAGTAAAAATTTTTTTGGTTAGAACTTTTGGTTTGGTATATATAAGCTACATTTCACACATTAGATCGAACTTTCACCCATCTTTTCTTTTTTTGAAATACAACGTCTCTAAAAAAAAAAAACAGAACGTTCCC
>QKWP01000051.1:464838-525864 GCA_003550325.1 Gigaspora rosea | reverse complement strand
AAAAAAAAAAAAAAAAAAAAAAATTTTAAAAGTTCAAAATTTCTTAAGCCCGTTTGATCCATAAGCTGCCAAGGATTATAAATATATATACCACAAATTGTGCCAAAAAACTTAAAAAAAATAAAAAAGCTTGTTTTGACCAAATTTTATCTTCTCTCCCTTTTACTCCCTCTCCCTTTTTTACTTCTCTCTCCCTTTTTACCCTCTCTCTCCCTTTTTTACCCCTCTCTCCCTTTTTTACCCTCTCTCCCTTTTTTACTCCTATCTCCCTTTTACCCCTCTCTCTCTTTTACTTCTCTCTCCTTTTTACCTGCCAGATTACTATTATAGCCCAGATTTTTCATTAGCACATTTTAAATATTACATTTATAAAAATTACCCTATTAGCATTCTTTAAAATATACCTATTTTGCTGTTTAGCGGGTTTCAAATATAATCTTTTTCTCCAATACCTACTTTTCAAATATAACCTTTTTTTAAAAAATGGTCCTCCATTAGCTATTTTTTAACTATGACCTCATATAGATTATTCGGGTCCTGGTTTAGACTTTTGTTTTTATATTTTTTGCATTTTTTTGATTTTTGACTTCTTTGTATAAACAAAATTTTATAATTCTGATTGGCTAATCTATATATAAAAAGTTATATGGGTACAAGGCTTTAGTAAACCCCTTATTTGTAATATTTTATTACACAAAAAAACTTTTCAAGCAATTTTGTCAAAATTGCAGATCATTTAACCAGAATTAAAATTGTTTGTTATAATTTTGGTCAAATGATTTGCAAATATAGCTGGAATTATAAGCAAGTTATTTCTTAACTGAGTTTAAATCACTATCTAAAAAATTTTTAGATCATATAATAAGTTATACATTAATTTACATACTTGTTATTATTATATTTACTGTATATTGCCAAAAATAAGCTATCTCCAAAAATAAGCTACCCCTGATTTTTTTTGAAAATCTTAAAAAATCTGTTAGCAGTTGCTATATTAGTTAATCAATATGTTACAACAGCTTTTTATTATATTTAAATTTATAAAAAAAATATATAAAATTACTATAAACTTTAAAGCTATAATGTTTTATCTCCTACATATTAACTTAAAATTAAATTTTTCAGAAATATAGAACAAGGAAAGAAGAAAAAAATTGAGCTTAAAAATCAGTATAAAATTTTGCCAATTTTGTACAAAACAAAAATGTACTTTCACCAAAAACAAATATTTAATAATTTTAAAAAAATAATATATGTAAAATCATGCTATAAGCAACTTTACATTAGGTGATAGAAGTAGATTACCTTGTAAGAAAAATAGGCTATCTATATACTAAAGTTAAAATTTGGGGTTTCAATATAAAACTCTTTTTTGTCAAGATAACCTACTTTGGGCTCTTAAGCAAAGCTGTTCAGCATATAATTTTATTTATATTCAAAATCAAAATGCATTTTCTCAGCCATTTACAGGTGAAAATAGGGTTGAAGTTAGAAAAAATTTTTTCTAATAAATTTTTTTAAAAAAATTTTTTCTAACTTCAACCCTATTTTTCATCTAGTAAATAGCTGAAAAAATGCATTTAACTTTATATACAAATAAAATTGCATGCCGAACAACTTTACTTAAGTCCCAAAGTAGGTTATCTTAACAAAAAAGGGTTTATATTGAACCCCCAAAAATTTTAACTTTAGTACATAGATAACCCATTTTTCTTACAAGGTAACCTACTTCTGTTGTCTAAATAAAGTTGTTCAGGGTATAATTTTATACATACTAAATATCTTAAAATCATTAAATTTTTGTTTTTGGTGAAGTTATATTTTCATTTTGTGCAGATTAGCAAAAATTTATCTTGATTTTTAAGCTTTTTACCTTGTTCTATATTCCTGAAAAATTTAATTTTAAGTTAATAGGTAGGGGAAGAAACATCATAGCTTCAATGTTTATAGTAATTTTATATTATAAATTTATATATAACAAAAAACTCATCCAAATAGTGGGCAAATTGGTTGACTGATATATAAAAGTCCAAATTTTACTAAGTAAATCTCAAATGTGCCATTAAGTTGTTCAGAACATCAAAATATACTAATAATAAAATCTAGAATCATTTGGACAACTTTTTATTAGTATATTTTTCATGTTTCAAACAATTCAACAATTCAAAATAAGCTACCCACATTTTTGTATAACTTTTTCGTCAAAAAGGTAGCTTATTTTTGGCACTATATAGTATTATTATTGTTCAGTTATATCAAAAAAAAATTTATTTAAAAATTAATCATATCATTAACCATACAAAGTCATACAATCTGAAAAATGTTTAAGTAGCTGTTGATTTCTCTATTTATTAGATGATACAGATACACCAACATGAATTTTAAGCAACAATTATTCATTTATTAGCCAGAATATTAAGAATTTGGCATCAGTTATAATTTTGACTGGTCAGTCAAACTGCTCTGACTGGCTAATATCGGGCATGGTCATTAACCAGTCATGACCAGTGTTTAAAATAGGATTTGAAATTTACCGGTGTAAAGCAAAAAAATCCTGTTTTGATATATTAAAAACCGTTTTTTTTGCTCAAAATTTTATCAAAATACCGGTGGATCCGGATTTTTACTATGCTATTTTAAACACTGGTCATGACTAGTGATGGCAAATCCTGATTTTTTTAAAAATCTACACAGGATCTATGCAGGATTCAGTAGATTTTCTGAAATTTTCACGATTAATAAATATATATATATATACTTCATTACTAGAAATGTAATTTTTTATTCAAATTATAATCATTTTTTATAAATCTTACTGTATTTATTACAAATAAATTCTTATATAGATTTTGTCTACTTTAATTATTAAATTTATCAATTCAGATTTGTCTTAATTTTATCAATTTTTTATAAAATATTATTATATAAATATATATTAAAAACTATAACAGTAACAAAGCGATCAAATCATATAAGCATATAAAAATTTATAAGTAATCAGGTGCATAACCAGGTATAAATGCACTAAAATTTATAAGTAGCAAGGTTATATCCATACAAAATTCGTAAATGATACATAAGAAATTCATAATCAGGCTTATAATTTCTGATCAATTAGTCACTTTTATACTCAATAATCATCTAATATCACATAAAGGATTGGCCCGAATTTTATTTAACCTTATCACTCAAATTAAATATCACTGAAATTGGAGATTTTCGTCCATATGGTACACAGTATTATTTTATGCAAGAAATTAATAGACTCCCACTTATTAATAATGATAATTTAAAAATTTATTTCAACGTTCGTTTGCACATTTCTGTATATGTGAAACGAAAAACAAATAAAAGTTAATGCGTGCATAAGATTTTTATTTACGTCATACACTAATTAGAAATTGGCCCACTTTTGTTAAAGCAGGCCGGAAATTTGTTAATGCGGGCCAGATGATATGCTATCGCAGGCCAGACAATCTTATATTAAAAATCCTGTGCGGGAGTTTTTAAATCCCGCGCGGGATCACACGCGGATCCCACACGTTGCCTATCACTAGTCATGACCTGACCGTACCCATCCCTAGTTACATCTATCAGAGAGATGATGTGGATATAAATAGATACTTTTTTTAAAACTTTCTTCACGCATTATGTAATCAAAAAAGCATTTAAGTTATACTTTGTGAATTTTTCCTATAATAAATTTTTGTGAAATAACGTCCACTACTTTTAAATTTGTGAATAATATGCCAATCTCGAAAAATGTAAATTTAAAAATGCGCAGAACATACAATATTATATATTTAAATTTTCTTTAAAATATAGCAATTGATTTACAAGACGTGAATAAACTAAGAATGATTTCAACAATTATTGTACAGTTTCTTATGATACGAATGTCCAATTTTTTCCATATTGTCAGTATGAAATTAAATCGGACTTTCAATCGTCAGACAACTTTACAGTAGTGTGTTATTGGATAGGTTTGTTTAATCTCGTAAATATTTTTCTGATCACATATTAGATATAGGATTTGATTAGCCGATTCTCAATTTTACCCTAATATGTAGCTAGAAAAATATTCACGATATTGAAAATAACCTAACCAATAACTATAAAATATCATATTATGCAAAATAATCATTGTTTATTAACTTCTTGCGGATTAGTAGATTTATCACGTAACTATGAAAATTTATTTGCAAATCGGCACTCCGGATCCCGTTTTTCTAGTAAATAACGAAGTCTTCACTTCTAAGTAAATTCTTGAGGTTATTATTTTGCACAGTGAATTGACACTCCTTCAAAGCTATGGTGCTTCAAGTCACTTTTCGTCAAGGGCGCCAAAATTTTACATAATACAGTATTTATATACGTATATACTAGCCAATCATAATCATTTATTTAATTAATTTTGATTGGATAAAAATTTTTTTTAATAACTTTTATTATTATTATTATTATTATTATTATTATTTTATACAATGTAATAATTGCCAATTTACTACTTCTTAATAACTTTAAATAAATATAAGTTTGATATATGAACTTTTTAAAAAAACTTTGACCAATAGATTTATAGAGCTAAAGATTTATTTTTATCGGTTACTTTTTAAAAATATTTTAAAAATTAAGTTTATAAAAAAGCTTAATATTTGATGAGAAGTGCATAATAATGACTTTTGTGGTTTTACGTTCTCAAAAGTATTTTAAACTGTATAAATTAGTTACACAAGCTGTACATCAGCCAATCAGGCGAAAGTCCTTCTATGAACTTTTTTCCGGATAAACTATTTACCACCAATTAAACTAATTTCAGAATTTAGGTGCTTGAGATCTATTTATCTTAATGCCAAGTATGTTTTGTCGATTAAAACCACTTTCGACTAATTAACATTTACAGTAATTTCTGAAACATTCCTGACACATTATTGAAAACGATCAAAGTTTCGATCGGTTTGTGTCTAATTTTGTATATATTAACTATTATTAAAGTCATTGGTTATTTCGTTAAAACATTTTGTTTGAATTAAACCTGTATCGAATTTATCTATTTTACAATTCTAGTTATTCCCTCGTACACAAGCCATTTTCGTAATTTACAGAAGCATATTTCGAAGATTACCTAATTCATCCCAAACTCTATCTATATTCGTTAAACAATTTAGGCAACATGTGATAGTATCTTATACTGTAAGTTATTGTTACAGTAAGTTATTGTTCTGCAAACCAAATTTATCATACAGTTTTGTCATTGCTTTACAAATTGTTATTGACTAACCGACAAACGACTCTTAAAATTTTGTTACGCTTAAAACCTGTCGTTATATCACGGAAACATTGCAAAAAAATGGTGAAACAAAGTACTAATGTAAAACATATTTAAGAATAAAAATCAACAAATATTTACACGATAATAATACCAAAAGTTAATATATATAGGAACAAAATCAACAAATATTTACACGATAACAATCCAAGAGTTAATATATATGCAAAATTAATAATTAATATAATACCACAAAGGTATTACAGTTTGAGATCGATTCTGAATTGTGTATAAGGTCGAGCACAAATATCATTGTAAAATTATGGTGGTTTGTATTACTCTCTTTTTGTAAATAAAAAAAAAATTTACAAAAAAGGCATAAAAAAAGAATTACAAAAAAGTCATAATTAAATAAAGGTATTGATCGATAAGATCAGGTTACATAAATTCATAAAATTCTCCGAAATTTTATTCTAACCAATCAGAATTTAAAATCTAAACCTATAATAAACTTTACTGTTTCATTTTTTCTTTTATTAGGATTTTAAAAAGGTTATTATAATGATATAGACTATATTCAGACTATTTGTGTATGCACCTATGAGGCGTTTAGTGGCATTAATCTATTTGATTTTAATACCTATTTAATTATTGGAAACTCTAATAATTATTTGTTTCTTTAAATAACAAGACTGCGTACGTATAGTACATACGTTTGCATTCAGTTTTTTTTTTTTAAAAAAAAAAACACATGTCGCTATTTATATTAACAATTGTATTACTTCAGCCGTTTATTACTAACTAAGGTAGAATTGTTACGTTTTTTTTTTCCTTAAGTTAATTAAAAAAATTAAAGATATAAAAGTAGTATTAATGAAAATTTTTAAGTAAATATTTCTAAAACCTCCATCTCCGTTTCTTTATTGTGGAAATATCCTAATAACTATTCTTTATGACTTTTCTTTATGACTTTTGCATATCATAATCACGATAACCAGAGAATCATCTGGATACATATATTTATTTATTTATTTATTATCATATGCTTCAACAATAATTTCTACAATAATTAAAACAAAGGGAAGGAATTAAAATGGATAGTGTGTTAAATTTTTTGCATAAATTCCAGAATCCCGTCCCTCAATTTGTAATAGGATGCCTACCGGCAATAGCTATAATTGGTGCATCACCAGAAAGAGGATTTAAAAAAAAATTATTCTGGATATTACGATGCCTTGCTTGTCCATTTACTGGAATATTTTATACATTAATTATAGAAAATAAAGAAGAATCTATTTTTGCTTATTGGCTTCCATCAGAAAGATTTATTTCTGATAATGATGAAAGATTACAATATATGCCTTTTGGTTATCATGCTAAAATGATATTAACTCCTACTAATGCTCAGCAAGAATGTATAAATGTCTGCATTGCTGAAGCTAGTGTATTAGAAAGATTATCATCATTAGCCTCGGCTTATTATATAGCAGTTGGTATAGTATCTGGAGTAGCAAGAATATATACTTCATCTTCATGTACTGACTGGCCATATGTATCTGTTTTATTAGCTTGGACAATTGTAGTAATTTATAAAAGATTTATCTGTGGAAAATTAGTAGCGAAAAGTCCTAATGATATGGTTAAAGAGTTCATAGATACTAAAAAAATTTTATTCGATGAACAAATACGTGTAAAAGATCTTAGTAAATGTGATCTAAAACGTAAACGAACTTTAGTTATACTCATTGGTTTAATATCTATTTTTTTCCCTTGGTTATCAGTACTTATAGCTCATAATACTCCTCCTGTTGGTTTTTTTTGCAGAAGTCGTTATCTTACTGTAATCTGTTCTATATGGTCAATTAACAATACTATTGCCTTTATTTCTCATTTAAAAGGTGAATCAAGAGCAGACAATAACGGAAATATTGTTCATAAAATGTATTGTTTTTGTGGTTTAATCATGGCAGGTTTATTATTATTTTTTGCTCTATTATGTGACAATAGGGATTGGTGGGAAAAGTTTTTTGGTGAAGTTTGTAAATCTACTGATTGCATTCCTGTAACTTGTTAAAAATTATACATCAATAGCACAATTCATTATTTAAAAACATTTACAAAATTTTTATATTTATATATATTTACAATATATAAATATATTTTATACCTCATGGTCAGATAAGACGTGTATTGGGCTTAAATCTTTATATTTCAATAATGTATTATATGTTATATTTACTTTCAATTTTGTAATCATGGTTACTTATTGATGAAAAAGAATTTCTTTTGTACCAAACCGAAAATTTATTTATACAATAATCTTTAATTTAATAAAATTTTGTTACAAAATACAGTCAACACTATATAGTGTAACTCCTCTAAGCGTAACTTCTCTCTAAGCGCAACTCCTCTGAGTGTAGCATCTTTTAAAACGTAACTTTAGCTTCGGCGTAAAGTATATGTTTGGTATATGCTTTGTCTTTCTACTGTAATGCAATTGTTCTTAAATGCATTATGCTAAAATTGATGCTAAGAGTCCGGTCACAATAAATTGCATTTGAAGAGTGTTGACCGTAATACAATAAACTCTATACAGTAGTTGAAGCATGCCTATCATTAATTATTTATTATCATTCTCAAATGTTAAAGCAAGTGTTGATATAGTTATTTTCATTTATAAAAGATATATAATTACAGTAATTACAGTACAATTACCATATTTCTATACTAATTATTCCATTATTTGCACGCACGTATATATGCATTATTCGGCAAACTCATATGATCATGAAATTATTTTTTCATGTGCTACAAGATAAACATGTCTATTTAAAATTGAAACTCAGCTGATAACTCCCTACCGGATAAAACCATACTGTCGAATGCAGTAATTTCGCAAATTATTGGCTACACGTGCAGCTCCACGGCACGCCAAATTACCTTTAATCGACAATTTTTGTCCAGTATTGTATACTTAATGGCTAAGTAAATTCCATGTTGGCATTTGAATTTATTATGTTCTACATGACTTAATTACTGTCGCAGATCATAATTTAAAATGAAATCTACATTCTATACTTACGGTATCTGATTGAAAAAACATTGCGTGTGACCAGCACTTTTAAGAGGGGGCCTAGAATTAATGTCCAAAGAAACTAGCAGGTTGATCCATTTTGGACCTTGCCAAGCGTACTATGTCTTTGATTAGTTCTTTTCAGCTATATGGNCTACATTCTATACTTAACCTGCTAGCCTTCTAAAACCCATTAATACTTGTTTATTATAATTTTTTTAAAACTAACCCTAACCCTAAACCTTAACCCTAAAAAATGTACCTCAAAAAAATTTAGTTTTCGAGATTTTATACTATCATTTCATTTTAATCTGGATTTATTATGATCTGTCACAATTACTATAGATGTAGTATGCATATATCTCTGATCAACGCTTAATCAGATGTCGCTCTGATTTATGTTAGTCTTTCGGTATCTGATTGAAAAAACATTGCGTGTGACCAGCACTTTTAAGAGGCGCCTAGAATTAAATGTCCAAAGAAACTAGTAGGTTGATCCATTCTGGACCTTGCCAAGCGTACTATGTCTTTTAATTAGTTCTTTTCAATTATATAGTGTAATGTGAATAACAAACTACGTATCAATCCGGTAATATTTCTGCGTCCTAATATCACAATATTAACTTATTCTACTCCTGCCTTATAATCATCATTTTTCCTTATATTATTAAATTGATCATACCTCCGATCAGGGGTACTGAATAATTGATTGTGAAGGCAATTAATTGCTCTCAATTAATTTATTGGTGGCGCAGCCACAATTAACCAAATTAATTGCAACTTTTGCTGCAGTTTGTAAATGTGATAACTTACTGATCTTGACGTCAATATTATCAGCAAAAAAAGTTTATTATATGATTTAATAAAGAAAAAAAAAGAATAGTTGATTAGATAAATAAAAAAATGTTTATATGATTAAATAAATAAAAAAAGCTTATGCGATTAAAAAAATAAACCTATATGATTGGATAAAGAAGTGTTTTTTTTTCTTTTTAAAAACATATATACTGAAGTAGTCGTCATTTTTAAATTGATTTCAATGAGCGCAAAAGTTTCAAACAAATGCTACGAAGAGGCCTTCTTTCGAACATTTGTTTTCGCTTGTAAGGTTTTATTATACAGACTGGAGAAAGACTCTTGACCCGTATACCTTGGAAAATCTTTTATTGCTAAGAGTAAATGGTAAAACGTGGTCAATTCAAGACGTTCACCAAATTAAACAATAGTTTCTACATGAATATGATAGCATGACCGAAGTTCTATTTTATTGGTTGAAAATATGTGATCTACAGATCCACATCTTATTAAATTTGATTGGCTAGTCACAATTCTACATAAAGTTAATTTTATTAATATGATAATAAAAAAAAAGTTTCACACAAAAGTTCTGGGTGGTAAAGTTTAACTTTGTTGTGAATGGTTATAGGTGTTTGTATGTAACCAGGTTGTTAATCTTTATAATAATAAGGGTTTCACTATAATCAACCCTTTTATATAAGGTTCAAGTTTTACTGAACTATAATCCCTTAAAAAATATAAAAAAGAGCATTCAGGAAAAAAAAACGAATCTAAGATAAATGATAATTGTTCAAGTAGTGTAACAGTCTTTTGTTTTTCTAAAACAAAATATGTATGAATTTTTTATGAAAAAGGTTTTAATTTAATATTTTATACTACATATAACATTTACTTCAAGAGACAAGAGTATTAATTATACTATCAGCAATATCAAGAATCTGCAAATCTTGAGTTGGATCCCATGAAATTTGAAAATATTATTAAAAGTGCAAATCCTCAATTTAAGGGCTTTTTTAAATATTTGATGAATTTAGTTATTCCTAAGAAATGTTCTGCTTGTAGTATAAATGAAGAAAGAAGTCTATTATTGGCCTGTGCTATTTGTTGGCAGGCTTAATAGTAATGAAAATACTGAAAAAGAGGAGGAGGAAAAAACATAGAAGGGATTTTAGACATTTTAATTTTATCCAAATTGGAGACAAAAATTAGCAAAATAATTTTTTGGTAATATTGATATAAATAAAACCAATAAATAACAACAAATCCAGTTTTTTTTTAACTGAATTAGTTTATAAAATTATAGTAATTTCTTCATTATGGTACCTTTGTGAACTGGCTGTTAAAATTTTATAAGCCAAAAGTACCAAAAAATTAACCGAATTCCAAGTTATTTGTGTACTTACATTACTTTATAACAAATATAGATGTTTAGTAAAAGTTAAGCAGAATGTGGATTACCAAGATTAGTCTCTATACTATATGTCATATATCAACAGAAGAATAAACTAGTGAAGTTTCATTGAAAACCTGCTTGTTCTTCATGTGTTATCTTATGATATATATTCTCTCTATATAATTTAATATATAAAAAATTATATATAACCATTCATGGATATAGAATTTTGTTTATGCTGTATATGATTACATTTATTTTAATGAAAATTTTAGTTACTGTATCTTTTGATACTTTTATTATAAAAATTGCAATTAATTGCAATTATTTCACAATTAATTGTTTTGCAATTGTTTGTTTGTAACAATGTCAATTAAATATAATTGTGTAATAATTTAATTGCAATTCAATTTTTGGTACCTCTGCTTAGAACTGAAGGCTTTATTATTTACTAGAAAATCAGGATCCATTGTGCTGCTTCATATTTTGCAAATAAATTTACTAATCTACAAGATGTTAATAAACAATAATTATTTGCATAATATAATACTTTTCAATATTGTAAATATTTTCTAGTTACATATTAAATGTAAAGTTCAAAATTGGCCAATCAAATTTTATACGTAATGTGATCAGAAAAATATTTATGAAATTGTAAACAAACCTATTCAATAATGCAGTATTGTAAAGTTGTCTAACAATTATAAGTCAGTTTTAATTTCATACTAAACAATATAGAAAAAAATTGGACATTTGTATTATAAGAAACTGTACAATAATTGTTAAAATTATTCTGATTTTATTGTATGAAATTGTACTAGTATATTAACCATTTTGTAAATCAATTGCTATATTTTAAATTTATTAAATTTAAATATATAATATAGTATATTTAGTGTTGTTTTTCAATTTATATTCTTTAAAATTGGCATATTATTAACAAATTTAAAAATAATAGAAGTTATTTTACAAAAATTTATTATAAAGAAAAATTCACAAAGTATAACTTAAATATACATAATGCATAAGGAAAGTTTTTTAAAAAAGTATTTATTTATATTTATATTACCTCTCTAATAGATTTGACCTTATATTAAATGAGCTGATCATAGTTTACCATGTGGTTTTAGGTCATATAAAGTTAATTAGTAGTCCGCAGTTAAAGGGAACAAATTTCATAGTAAAAATCGGCGGGCATGTGACTATTACCTTATATAGTAAGTGGAACGTCATGTGCTTCAATTCATAAGAAAAAACTCTATAGTAAACAATTGAAAAATACTCGTATCTTATGATCTATCAACCCGATTTTTGATGATTTTACTACCATTAGAATCACAAGAATTTGCTCTACAACTTTCAATTAAGCAATAAGAAAGAGTTACTTAATAAAAAAATTACTTTTATATGTAAGCAAGCCCCATTCGCACACTATAGAAATTTACTATTAAATTCCGCCGAGATTTATTATAAAATGTCGAACATTTTATACCCTTTATCTGCGATCTTCCACTTAATTTATTGTCTCTCATAATTCGGCTGGTCAGCTTTTATAATGTTTAGATCAAAATTTTAAATGTATTTACTACAAATAATTGTGATTTTTTTTTTTAAAAAAAAAAGATGGTTTAATATTTTCTTGGCAAAAAAAAAAAACATATAAATTTTTTTTGTAATTTAATTAAAAGCAGGGGCGTGGTTCACTTAAAATTAATATAAGAAACAACTGCTAATTATATAATGCTTATTAGAAATTTCATAATTATATTTAGAGTATAAGTTACATAACATTTCATATAATGAATTTTTAGCCATTATTGAGTATAACGACTTTTGTTTTGCAATATAGAAATTTAGTGGTATGGATAAAAGTTTTCTATAATCTACCATATCCTACTATATGGTGATAAAGGTTTAAAAGTCCTGTTAGTTATATTTGCTTTGGAAAATTATTATACTTTATATATATATATTCAAATAATACATACACTGCAATTGTAATAATAATAATATCTACAGGTATCACACCTTACAAGATTCCTAGATCCAGTAATACTATACAAATTATCTCGTACTTTATGATTGCATTGCACCCCAATTTGCCAACCAAGGAATTTATATCCAAGTCTTTTGACTTCTTCTTCTGCTTTATCTCCCTTTGCAGATAATAATTCCGATGTCAAATTAGTTCTTTCGTATTTACTTATTGTCATTATTTTATAAGGATCAAATGATTCCAAATCAAGGTCTGTTCTGATTGCCCTACACTTATAACATTTTACACGCCATAAACGGTTTGGATCGAAGCCACAATTATGACACTTCCATTCACTTATTGAATCAGAATTGTTGTTCACTTCATCATTCTTATATTGGAGACATGGTTTTGCTTGCTTTTTCTTGTATTTCTGAGCAAAATCATTAGTGGATAACTTGGTACCCTGGTACACCTTGTTAGAAGAATAAATTTTCTTGGCATTTCTGAAACCAAGAGTTTCCCAATTTTTATCAAATTGAAGTAAATGTTTCCATTCCTTTTCATCAAAATTTTCATGATTACGAACGATATGGGAGAATAGAGCACGAAAATTATTCTCATCAAAACTTATCTCGAGCTGTTGTAGAAGTTGTTGCATCTTGACGAATTGCGACATAATTTTCAAACTAATTTTTTTTATTTTAGGTTATATTTGCCAAAGGCCTAGAGCTAGTTCCTTAAATACAAAAAAATATTATACATAATATGATCGTAATAACGTTTGCACTATTGCTACGCTACAATCAATCTCCGGTTAATCATACTAATTAGTTTAGTATTTTACTGGGAGGGAACCAACTAAGACTATTGATAAACTATGAGGTCATAAATTTATTCGAAAGATAAAGTTAGCGCACTGATTTTCCTAGAGTAGAAACAATACAATATTTCCGATTTAGAAGTGGGAAATTATGCTCCGTAATTCCGTAATTTTTACTTTGTTTTTTTAATAAAAAAAACATTGATACGTTATTTAATTCATACTATGTTAGATTAATCTTTAAGTGTACAATTATTTTTATTATACTGTTTTTATATTGGTTGTATTACACTTCTTGTGTCTAAAAAGAGTAACAATGACACGGGGCAAAACTCAATATATTTTTAGCAAAGGTTTATGTTAGGGGGTTTTCGATGTACAGTACTATGTAAAGGTCGCCGGTGCTTTATTAGGACAATCCCGGTGAAAATCCGGTTGATAAACTTGAATACCCCCGGTGTAACTCCGGTCAAAATAACTTGGTCAGTTTCGGTGATAGTAGATAGGTCATCCGGTTAAAACCGGTTGGAAAAATTGGACAGTTCCGGTTAAAGCCTCCGGTAGTAAATAGGTCAGCCGGTTAAACCCGTTTGTGCAGGATTACTATTAAAAGTAATAATGTACATAGATCCAGGTATGTAGGGGACCTGACAGTTGATTTAATAAAAGTGACGCCACCTGCGTCCTGTCGGCGATCACGCCGGCGGGTTAAAAAAAAAAAAAAAAAAATTTTTTTAAATAAAAAAAAAAAAAAAAAAAGCAAAAGGTAAAGATTTAATTTAGTTTCTTTTTTTAAAGAAATACTCTATAGCTTTGTTTGTAGAGATATAATGTTAGTCTCGGCAAAAATTTCATTTGAAACTGTCAAACAGGGCTGTGCATCTACTTAAAATTTTAGATTTACACTTTACTACGTATATGAGTATATGACCATATATAGCAGATAGGTTTGAATTGCATAGTACATCAAACATCCCAATGATTTGTGTATTGACACAAATAAATTTAGTGTACTCAATTAATTATATAAATTATATTAATAAGGTATTTTCAAGTTTGTCAACAACACAATACCACAACGCTGATTATTATGGTATGTTAACTCCGGAATATAGTACGTAATTGATGCACAGACTATTCCAAGGAAACAGAGTTTTGTTAAATTGGGAACTTAATAATTGAATCTAGTTAAGATTTATCTAACATATTTGTCGACAATGACACGATATACAATTTCCATTTTCAATATGCAGGTTGAAGATCAAGTTGACAATTCCGTGAATGCTTACTGCGTATGGACATTGTTATTTATTTACTCTTACTTTGTTTCAAACATGTATATAAACGACCATCGTAAAAGAAGGATCCTATTCAGATCATAAAATTCAAACCACAATATTTTTAACTATCACTCGAACTCTCTGATTTAATTCTTAGTTGCTCTATAATATTACCCTTCTCTTATTTAACAAATCTTTAAAGTGTAATATCATGGAAACTGTAACAATTAACGTTCCGTCTTCTTCTATTGGCCATATCAAAGGCAAATATTCTTCTAAAATCAACGAGATTGTAAGACGTTCCAATGCTAAATGTATTATCAAGAAAAATAACAGTGTAGAAGTGACGGGCACAACTGAAGCTCGAAAGATTGCTCTTAACTTGATTAAAGATTGTGTCCATAACAGTATTATCGTTTATAGTCATCCAGTTGAAGCTATTATCGCACTTCAGCCACCATTGAACGAACTTAAAACTGTTTTATTTTCAAAATATGATGGTATCGTCGATAGGAATAATTTCAACAAAGCATACTTCATTTTAGATAAAGGTGAAGAAATGAATGAAGAAGATAGACTTTCTTCATTATTTGAAAATCTTAACCTTGAGTACGTATCATTACATATCGATATTTGTGTCGGTCAAAATATATATATATATATATTAATTAATTTTGCTTTTTAGGACATTTAAAGATATTATTGCTCCTAAAAATGATCGAATTTCGGTTGAACACATCACAAAACGACTAATAGAACAAACTGCCAAACCAGCTAACAAATCTCTTGACTTCAAGGTCAGGGTGAATATCGGCAAACAACTCTTTTATCCGGCATTTAGGGAAGTTTTGAACCTTCCAGAATCGATCCCTCTCTCTGATCTCCTTAAATACAAGATTGGTTATAAAAAAGATGCCAAAACTACTTTTATGAATCATTTTTCTTCTGAAGTAGCAAAAATTATTGAAAATCGTTTAATTGAATTGGAATATCAAAAAAATACTGAAGTTATTTAAAGAGCATCTATTCATTTAATTGATAACAATGCTCAAAAACGTTTTATTGTTTCAACAAATATTACATCAGATGGAAAATTAATACCTCGTAAATTTAAATCTGAAAATAATCGACTTCTTTTCTTTGCTTTTGCCGGTCCGAAATCTACCTTGGATTTTCGATTCAAAGTTCTTACTACAGAGCCATCTACAACAAAATTGCCTACTGAACTTGAAAATTCAATCAATAATGCTACCTACAATCCCGACACAAAAACTGTTACCTTAAATGATACTTCCAATTACCTTTTCACAGTTACACGTATCAAGATTAAGAATACTTTTATTAAATGTAAGAATGAGTTTTCAAATGGTAAAATTAAATTATCAATTTCTGAGGTATACGAGGATGGACAAAAAGATGTACAAGTGACTGTGACAAGTGAAGCATTGCAGAAAGTTATTGAAAAGATGAGTCAAGCGAATGAGATTGAAGAAGAATTGAAATTAGAATGCGATAAAGAAATAGAAAAGTTTGTTAAAGAAGTTAAAATTATTTTAAATGAATTGCAATATAATACAAATGGACACTATTAGCTTTTAATTATAATTAACCCTCTCCCCTACCATCGCATTATCAAATATGTTTTTTTTTTTTTAAACCCTTTAGCTAAGTAGTTAAAGACCATTTTATTATCAACATTTACTTAACTATTATAACTCAGATAATCTTTGATATATTTTATTATCAACATTTACTTAACTATTATAACTCAGTAATCTTTGATTTATTGAATGTAAATTTGTTACTAATAATATATTAATAAATTCAACATAAACTTTATAATGTAAAAATGCTTTCATATTCAATCCGGTTTTAATCGGGTTAACATATAATAGATTAAATCGATTTTAAACTTTACTAAGGTTTACTAGAATATTACTTACAAATAATTTATGCCGTAAGATGGTTGCATTTCTAGGTGCAAAGAAACTTACCCTATAACCTTAATCTTGCAAAAAATCATATTTTTATCCCAAAAACTCGTTTAGATAAGTCATATCTAACTTTTTCAAATTATAAATATGAATTGGAAACTAAAACATTTTTAATATTAGTATTTTACATATTATGCTCATAGTAAAGATTGATTTCATATATATATTTAAAAATCTAGTGATTTTATATTATTTTGTCCATTAAATTTAAATTTGACTTCAGTTGGGGATTTCAAAATTAATTTATTTCGAAAATAAGTAGGAGTTTAAAAGATCTTTTTTCTGTTTAAAATTCCGAATCAGAAAATTAATGGTATTCTCAAGCACCTTAATCAATATGTCGGAACGGGCCTGAAGGTAAATTTTTATTAATAACTAGTGCGATATGTGGCGCGAAACGCCACCAAACTTATACAGAATTATATGCATTACATGTGATTAGGTTGAATTAGTTGGTAGAATAATCGTGATTTCCATTTATTGTAAAATTTTGTTACGGAATTTACTCGCTAATACAACAAACATATTGATCAAGGATGAGCTTGTTTGTGTTAAAAGTTTTCATAATTTTTACTATGAACTTTTGTAAAAAATTCTATTATTAAACATGTTATTTTAGTGATATCATTATGATTTTTTATAGTTATATACAAAATTTTGTTATAAAATTTATATGTAATTGATGGTAAGATAGCTTGAAAATTTCATGATTTCTGTGATTGGATATTGTAAAAAATTTTATTATATGACTTACCATTCCAGTAATCATTGTATATTATTCAGTTTGTTTTATAATTGTTGTAATTTCTATATTAAGTGCTGCTAAAATTACTTGTTCTGGTGTCAGCAGATTTGGTTAAGTTGGTTTTTATTTGATTTTGTTAAAGTTCTAAAATCATTAAAGTTTTATTGTGTTACTGTAAAATTCTATTAAAAATTTAGTATTATTCTAACGAGGACGTTATTAAGATCAAGTCAGTTTATACTGGAATGATTGTG
The DNA here is from genome assembly GCA_003550325.1 of Gigaspora rosea. Taxonomy (NCBI): domain Eukaryota; kingdom Fungi; phylum Glomeromycota; class Glomeromycetes; order Diversisporales; family Gigasporaceae; genus Gigaspora; species Gigaspora rosea. The sequence goes on along the minus strand of QKWP01000051.1, from coordinate 508,260 downwards.
ATTTTTATTGTAATCCTTTGTTAAAAAAAAATAACTTATTACAAAATTTAATTATTATTTAATGATTTATAATTAGATTCCTATTAAAAATTATTATTAAAGATCTTATAAGCTTTAATATTGATTAACTTTTGAACCAGTAATCCATTTTAGATGATTTTACTACCAAAATGCTCATTGCATGAGACAATTCTAATGAACCTAAAATTGTTAAATTCTGATTACAGGATCACAATATGGGCGGTCAAAAGTAGAAACCAAGGAATTTGACCTTTTTTTAAAAAATGAGATTTTAGATTAATCAGATATATTTTTTAAAGCTGAATCTTCTTTTTTTAAATGTTAAGGTGAGACCTAGCTGAATCTTTTTATTTAATAACGAAAATATAATTAATTAGTAAATTTTGAAGTTTTAGTCGTTTAAAAACTTTTAAACAGTAAAACAGCAAAATCTAAAAATAGATCAATGTCTAACGTCATACAATTTCATTGGTAGATCTATAAAAATTAGCCAATCAGTTGAATAACAAACAGGTTTATAATCCGGAATTGTTATTTTTAGGTTTGTTTTGTTTTTGTATAACAAATATGTTTTGTCAATTATCTCAAAACTTGTGATCATCCAATTTTCTTGGTTTCTACTTTTGACTGCCCATATCATTATAAATTTGTGTTGAATTTATTGATTTAAGAATTTAACAATTTTAGGTTCATTAGAATTGTCTTATTGAAAACAGGCGAGTATTTAGATAGTAAAATCATCTAAAATGGATTAATTACTGGTTCAAAAGTTACTCGATATTAAATTTTATAAAATCTTTTAATAATAATTTTTACTATATGCAAAAATAATATAATTAAAGCAATACAAATATATAACAATTTCTGGATCCTGTAGTTGGATTTTTATGATTTTAGGCTTGTTGGAATCATCTTATTGAGATAAACATTTTGTTAGTAAAATTATCCAAAATGGATTACTAGTTCAAAATTTATTTAATATTAAAGGTTTTTTTAATATTTAATAATTTTAGCCAATAAATTGCAGTTATTTATGATCAGATGGGAGAGGGGGTAGCCTCTTAGTAGCAAAAAATCAGTTAATAAATGGTGCTCCTCTTAGTTGATTAATTTGATTTTTGATTTGTATCACTAATCAATTTTCTACCAGTTCCTATTGGATGATAGAAATCTTGCATTTGATTGTACAAAACACAAATCATTAGATTTGAAATTTCAAATAATGGTATGAATATTAAGTAATAAAATCTACTATTAAAGTAGTATAAAAATTTAACAAAAAACATATACCATAAAATTTGGACATGTGTACTCTGGGTATTTCCATATTTCAAGTCTGTACTGGGGTACTTTTATACAGGAGTATATCATATTAATAGAGTACATAAGTCGGTTTATAATTGATTATATCTATCAATATTAAATAATTCATATGGGCCAAGAAACCTACCAGTAATAATCAGAAAATTAGGTTTCTATAATGATATTCATATAATAATTAATATAAGCTACCTCTAAGGTTCAAATTAGGTATAACAATCACACTATTAGAAGATATATGGGGTGTTACACATTAAAACAGCCCTTTTTTGCAATTTTTTGAAAATTGAGTTTTCATTAGATTTATATAAATTTTGACATGATCGATATTTTTCAATTATAAATGAAAGTCGATTTGCATAATAAAAAATCAAGATAATTGTAAAAGAAAAAAATACATGAAGCCGCGTAGGGCTAACACTGGGCCAACACATCACGAGATTACCCGATAGTCACCTGTTACATTTAACCAATCAAAATCGTGAAATTTAATTAATCTCGGATCAGTCTGAAAATCAAAACAAATGATTAACTCAATTATCTCAAAATAAATTATAAGTAAAAAAGGGCTGTTTTAATATGTAACACCCCATATTTAATGTCTAGATATAAGTCACCATTAGACCTTTCAAACTAGCAAGAGATGCACCACACAGGGGGTACCTATGTTTGAATTTTATAGTATTATACAATATTTTGCAAAAAATTTTTTTGTTTGGCACAAAAACAGTTTTATAATTTTATATTATACAGATTCTGTAGTTTTATTAGTAAGTTATGATAAGTTTAGTACTTAAATAACAATAACAATAAATTTACAAATCTAGTTAGAAGAAACCAAAATTCTGTATTTTACATTATCTTCTCTTTAGAGCTTTTCTCTTCCTTATAGTAGATAAATATACATGAACTATAGAATATTTTAAAAAATTTTTATATACAGTGGGGGAATATATTATTATAAACACTTTTGAAAATCTATATATAAAATTACTAAATATAGTAATAAATATTGGGTTTTAAAATTTAGTGCACATGCACTGCCTTTGATATATCTCAAAATTTTACTAGGGTAACTCTGTTGTGTTACTAACAAAAAATGCTTCTCTCATGATTTTACTAATATTCTAAAACTCAACCCTAACCCTAATCCAAACCCTAATTCTAACCCTAATTCTAACCCTAATCATTGTTTGTATTTGTTACTATAAAGTGCACTACAGTGCAGGGTGCACTAAATTATAAAACCCATAAATATTATATTGAAAAATTTTTTAAAAATTTTTTAATTTTAAATTAAATATTTAACTTATATATTTAATAATAATATTTATTTTAAAATTTTTTAAAAGTTTATAAAAATTTAAAATCATATATAATTTATTATACTAAGCAAATTTTAAATAATAATAATATTTAGTTTACTTAATAATAAATTTTTATATATAGGGGTGAGTAAGTAGAAAAGGGCAAATCATTTTTAGTAAAATTTTTTTAATTTTTAAATTAAAATATTTTGACAACTATTTAATCAAATTTGCTAAAAAATTTTTTATTTTAATTTTAAAATTATATAGAATTAAAATAAAAAAATTTATTAAATTTATTAAGATAGTTGTTAAGATATTTAAGTTTAAAGTCAAGAAAACTTTTACTTAAAAAAAATTTGTTCCTTTTCTACTAACTCACCCAATTATAATAACTAATCTTTAAAATTACAAGTTTTATACATATATAACATTATACAAAGTTGTGTAATCTTTGATTAACTTAAAAACTATTGTATAGAAATTTGCAAACTTTTTTTTATTTAAAGCTATAGATTTAAAGACTATTTAGTGCAATTTTTAGCTTATATCTTTTTTTTTTTTAGCTCAATTTAAATTTTTAAAAAGTGTTCACAATAATATATTTCTTTCTGTAGTCACAAAATAATTTGTAAAAAATTTTTTTAAAAATTTTTTTTAAAATTTTATTTATAAACCCTTTCTAAGAAAAGATGAGAGTAATATAAAACACAGAATCTATTTGGTTTCACTTTATTACATATTTTGTATTTTTTATCTAATTTGCATAATTTTTAGTATACTTTAATAAATTTATTGCATAATTTACATAATTCAAATTGTAAAGCAGACAGAATTTTGGTGTTTGTTGCTATAGTCTGGTGCATAAAAATTTGTACCTCAAAACATTTCGTAATTTTAACTCTTAGTAAAAGTTTTTATATTTTTGATTAATTATTAAAAATTTTTTAAAATCAAATAATATAGGGTTTAATCTAACTTATTATATTATTTTTATTGTTTTAACATTGTTTTATTTTAATAAGTTTGTATGTACAATTTGCTATATTCAAAAAAAGGATTTTTTTTAAAAAAAAAATATTTTAAATAATTTCACAACCAATATGCAGTTCTATGAGCTTGTACTATACAAGTGCATTAATGTGTATATGATAAAGATATGATTAAAATTTGAGCAAAATTGAATCACTGGTTGTGAAGAAATTAAGCTTTAAAGTAAGGTAATTTGATTTTTTTACTATATATGTATATATATAAATTACTATAGTAAATTATATAGTAATATTTTTAAAAAAGTTATTATTAATAAATTTTTTATTTTTCAATAAAATAATCAAAATAATTTTATTTTTATTAATCTGGTAATCTAATAAGTATATTAAATTAAAAAAATTAAAAATTAATTTGTACAAAAAATATTTAAATCAGAGCTATTTGAAGTCCAAATCTTTTTGTACTAGACTATACAAAAATAAGGATCCCTAATCATGTGAAATCCTATGTATGATCTATCATATGATATACAAATGCTTTATCAACAACCTAAAAGCAACAAACTACAATAATAATTGTGAAAACTCCAACAATACAAAGACCCAATACTAATGCCAAACAATAATAACACCATATATGATAACTTTAGTAATGACAATATTACACTATTAACAAGCAAAAAGGTTATTTATAGTGTAAAAACTCCAAAAAAATATTGATACTAAATATATGCTGAAATCATACCAAGACCAAACAATAATGATACATATATGATAACTTCTAGCAATGACTTTATTAATTAGAAAAAATAGGTCAGTTGTTACGTAAAAGCACCAACAATAGCAACAATGAGGCAGCAAAATTAACAAGGACCAAAGAATATAATCCTACCAATACCAACGATGACTCTAGAGATAACTCTAGCAATAACTCCAATGATGGCTCCCACGACAGCTCCAACAACAACTCTAGCAATGATATAGTATTTGATACTATTAGCAAAAAATTTAATTATAAAAAAAAACACTAGTCATCAAATGATATCATTATTTATATCTTGTGAAATATGGTATAATTTATATATTTTGTATTTTAAAACCAACTATTATTTATAAGGGTTTTAAAATGCATCAATCTAATAAAAATTTTTTAATTTTCATTTTTTTGATCAAAATGCTAAATATGACTAATAAAATTTTATTTAAAATGCCTAAAAATTTTAGAGTATATACAAATCATTATTCTGTACAACTTTATTTACTATGCCAAGTTTAATTTTTTTATTAAAAAAAGGTTTATATTTGGCTATAATCATTAGTAGGTAATGTGATTATCAAAATTCTAGTAATCAATATTAGGAGAGTGTATATATGTACTATATAATATATGGGGTCTTTGCCTTGAAAATAGGGATCTGAGGTCTCTCCAACCAAAAATGGGATTTTTGCTAAATATTAATCTATAATATACAAAGATTATTTTGTACAAATTTTATTACCTGTTATCTTATTAAAAAATTGCGTTATTGAAGTCCGGATCTTTTGACTAAATTTGGCGGGAAAATCCGCCGAAGATCTAAAAATAGAATGTAAATTGATCGACATCGAGGATAAATATTTAACTGATATTTTTGTACTACCAACATTTTGCCTTGAAAATGACACTACGAAGCTTCATTACACAAATTTACTGATTATCCAATGAGAATAAATTCTGTCGGCATTTGTTATTACTTTCCCTTGATCTTGCTATAAATTGCTGGCTCTCATATTCGGGTATTTACATTGACTAGAGATGTACCAAAGGTATTTTTTTTTATATTTTTTTCATTTCGTTTTGCCATTCTTTTAAAATTTTTTTTTACCCATAACTGATAATGTTTTCTCAAGACAGAATTGAAGTATTACCGGTGCATAAGCTCTTAAATATTTCTTGGATATAAATAAGTCGTGGTTAATATATTGCATGTATAGTATTAATTTTAATATACACTATTGAACAATTCTTATACTGTAGCAATTTTAGATAGTAATGGTACAAAAATTTGGTGGCCCTGTGATTTTTATTCAATCTGATTGTAAGATCAGAAGTAAAAAAAGTAAAGACGAAAAAAAACCAGAAATCGCAAAAGTTTTCAGCACAAAAATTTAGTTATATTCGTTCTACTTTGGATTAATACAAACATTGATTTTTAGACGAAAATTGGTATATTATTGTTATTGAATTAGTCATGGGACAGTCGAATTTTTGCACTATCACTTTTTCACTCACAATTTTACTACGAATTTAAAATCTAGCATATCAGAATAACTCTATGGGAAAAATTGCAACTTAAAAGCAAATACAAGCATGAATTAATAAGTGGTGTTTGAGAATAGCCTAAATTAGTTCTATTGTGTGTCTAATTTAGCTACAGCACAAAGCATTGAATAATGTATCGAAGTAATATGCATGTGGTTCGAACAAGTAAGTGGTAAAAGTGTCATTATATTTGTATTTATATGTGATGATGGTATTAACTATTATATGCAATATATCGTGTTAACTTAGTTGAATATCAATTAGAATTTGTATTTTTAAAAAGATTTGACTATTCAATTCCTAAATATTTATTGTACTTTACCAATTTTTTTTTAAAAAAATGGCACAACTACCAACCATCGATAATTTCAGACCTGTCTATAACTTAGTTGAATAAGAATTAGAAGATTATGAAGAAAATGAATTAGTTTTGGATACGATTCATGATTTAAAATCATTTTTTAAAATTCTAAAAATTGTACTTGCCGTATAAAACAGAAAGACCTTAGAACTTGTTTTGAAAAAGTAGGGTTTAAACGTTTTTTGAGAGACATTTTGAATTAAAAGCTTTAGAAAAACGTGAGATTGAACTTTTTGTAAAATCGCAATTAATATCATTTGAAATTAGTGATGAAAAAGAAAAAAATAAAACACAAAAACATATATATAGATACAATTATAATTATTCTTTACCTCTTTGTAAGTCTGCATATTTAAAATTATATGGAATTAACAATTATTTACTTTCTACATTACAAAATCATTTACAATCAAATGGTTTAACTGAATGTGTTCATGGAAATTTCGGATGTGCATTTAAAACTGAGTCTAGGGTTTTTTTAGACCTTGACATAACATTACCAATTAAACAATTTCTAGTGCAATATGGAACGATTCACGGGTTTCCTTCTCCATTACGGCATCAAGATGATTCTGGTGTTTTTATTTATCTTCCTACTGGCCAAACCTACAATTCAGTTTATAATGAATATAAAAAAATTTTTATCTTACCCATAATGAATCAGAAAAAATTATTTCTTATTTTACGTTTAGAAAATTATGGCTTGAGATGGTTCCTAATTTTCGATTTCAGCCACGCTTAAGTGATCTTTGTGAAGTTTGCACCTCTTTCAAAGCTAAATTGTTGGTCGCCAAACAGGATGTTGATGAATATAATAAAGTTCAAGTTGAATATAATGAACATAAAGAGGCTGCAGATCTTGAAAGACAACATTATAATAACAATATTGAAGAGAGTAAAAATAACCCGAATGTTGCACATATTTGTTATGATTGGGCACAAAGTGTTCATATACCATATTTGCCACAACAAGTTGGTTCACTTTAGTTTAAATCTCCTTTTTCTGTAAATATTTTTGGTGTTTGCAAAATGGGAAAACAAAATTAACAATTAAATTTTTTAATTGGTGAAAATGAACTTTCTGAAGGAGTCTTGAAAGGTGCTAATACTATATTGAATATGGTCTATTACTTTCTTCAAACCAGAAGAGCAAAAAAATTAAGAGTAACTTGTGATAACTGTAGCGGTCAAAATAAAAATAATTTATCACTTTGGTTTTGGTCATAGCTATGTTCATTAGGCTGGTATAAAGAAGTTATTGTTAATTTTATGATTCCCGGGCACACAAAATTCATTTGCGATTCATTTTTTGGGCACAATAAAAAGGTTTATAGAGATAATCGCATTAATACTATTGATGATATAGAAACTATTGTAAATAATTCATCAGAAGGAAATAATGCGATTCAATATAAAAGTGGTACAGGATGGGTTTGGCATGATTTTAGTTCTTTTTTTAAAAATAACTTCAAATCTTTACCAAATATAAAACAATACCAACATTTTTGATTTAATAGTTCAGAAGTCAGAAAAGTTTAGCCTCAAAAAAATCAGGTGGTGAAGAAATTTCCTTTCAATTATTACATAGTAATAATTTTGATAAAAATGGTCAACTAAATACTATTCCTTCCGTACCATTATCAAGTGATCAGAAAAAATATTTATATACAAAAATTCGTCAACATGTTGATGACCCCTACAAAGACATCCTTTGCCTACAACCTTAAAATAAAAAAATTTTTTAGTTATAAATACAAGATCCTCTTATTCAATATAAAAACATACACAGACAATTCCCTGCTATTGAGTGATCAATGCAATACTATACTTTCTAGTATCATATAAAAATTTTTTTAACCGTTAACCAAATTTTAGCAATTCTGTAGCGCAAAGCTATTTAACTCCTAGCTTTCTCTTATTCATGGCTGTTATTCCGGCAGGCTACTTAAATTATATATTTGGAGTAAGAAATCAGCACAACTAGTATAAAAGTCAGGTTTGTAGAAAAAATATACATTGATTGATAAACCGATCGATCGATCGATCATGTGACCATAACTAGGCCTATTGTATATTCAAACAAGATAACCGCCAATATCCCAATACAAAGGTATGCATTTTATCAATTATTTTAGTATTTTCTTAAAATAAAAGCAAAAAGTAACTCTTTTCTTTATTCTTTTATGTTCTTTATATGCATACATTGACTCCAAATTAATTACATCAAATTTTATTGATTTCCAAATTTATTACGTCAAATTTCAAATTAATTATGTAAAATTTTATTATACTATACTTGACTTCCACATAAATTACGTAATAAAATCAATCATACGGTATTTTACTTACATATTCACAAATTACATTATGATTACGTGTGAATAATTAATAGATAGTGCATGTGTTCATGAGATCATACCTTTGAATGCGAATTCAACACAACTTCAATAAGTATTCCTAACATTCCCATCTTTTAAATTAAGCTCTTCAATTATTATTTCCTATACAACGTATTTTAACCTAATTTTTCGTCCAAGGACTGGTTTTCTCTGACAGTTTCAGGTGTAGCAATGCTAATAAAACTAGTGGTTAGTCTATAGAATACGGTAATTATTTGACAGCTATCTTGATATAAAAAAAGTGCACAAATAACACTAGTAATATTTAATAAATTCGTCATTTAACATGGCGAATTTATTAAATTTTACCAGTGTAAGTAAAAAAAAAAATTAATTTTCTTATTTTTTATATTATAGCATTAATTGATTTTAATTGGTTAATTTATGCCCGGCATAAATGCACCCTGAAATCTGCAAAGATCGATGATCAGCATATCTAAAATTAGCAGCAAATCAAATTTAGGTTGTTTTGTTTACACAATCTTAAATCACTGTTTACTCAAAAAAATTTTTTATTGCCGTAGGGTTATTTTCAAGGCAAAAACCCCATATACTGTACATACTGTATACTAAAATTTTTGCTAATTACTTCTGCTAGCCAATTGGATACTAGAAAAAGAACTATATGTACTGTACATACTGTACACTAAAACTTTTCAGTATTATATAAATAGCATATTACTAAGTATACTTTTTAAAGTTTGTATTTTTATTTATAAATTTATTAGCCTATACAAAGTTGATTTTTTTGTTTTGCATTACATAGATTTCAAAATTCAGAACTGACAAACAGATTTATTTTTAATTTACTGCAAATAAAAATAATATTTACATTTAAAGTTAGGGTTTTGTAATATAGTGCACTTGCACTGCAGTGCACCCCTTTTATGTTATTCAAAATTTTACTAGGGTAACCCTGTTGCGTTATTAACAAAAAATGATCCTCTTGCAATTCTGTACTAATCATAATCCTAACCCTAATCCTAACTTTAATTTTGACTTTAACTTTAACTCTAACTTTAGCCTAACCCTAGCCCTAATCCTGACCCTAACCCTAACCCTAACCCTAACTCTAATTATTATTTATATTTGTTACTATAGGGGTGCACTGCAGTGCAGGGTGCACTATTTACTAATTTCCTTAAAGTTATTAATTTTTCATTTTGTACAACAAGGAATCAAAAATTAGGCCAGTAGTAATATTTTTCTATTAGTTCTATTAGACAATTATAGAAAATTAATATCTTAGCAAGTGATACTAGATGAAAATAGCAGGAAAAATAGATATCAAAAATTGATTAATTGGTACAATAGAAATTTAAAAAAAATTTAAAAAAATTAAAAAAAATAGAACAATAATAATTCAAAATATAAAATCAACTTTGCATGAACTAATATAAAAATTTATTTCTAAATTACTTTATTTTATCAATTTCTCTTTTTTCTGTAGCATCTAGCCTATATAGTTCTAGAGTTATAATAAATACAGTTGACTCTTATTAATATCAACCTAAGCCACAAACCAAATTTTTATAAGTTTTTATATATTAAAAATCCCTCTTATATATCAACTTTAATATAAATTCTCATTAATATCATATAAACATGAATATAATAGTGGTCCAAATAGGTTGATATAAATAAGAGACAACTGTATAGAAATTTCATCTTCTAAATGAGGTACCTCTAGGTATAGAATATTTGTAATGATTTTGTATATGCATAATAACTGTTGTTACTTTTTTAAAAATAGAGATTAGTTTAATTTTTATTTTTTACTTATAAAATGTTATATCCTTAAAAAGCACTTTAAACTATAAATTCAATTGTAAGTAATTCACAAATTATAGAAAGTTATCCATTAGATTCTGATGAGTACTCTAACTATAGCAAAAAAAGTTCTAGTCACATAATAGTCAAAACTCTTAAATTAGAATTGGTATATATATTTTGGTTTGTAATTAGTATTGTATATAGTAAGAATATTTTTTAGTTGCAAAAGGTTGTTTTTATGATGAGTTTCAAGAAATAAACAAGTTTCTTCTAATTTTTTTTAGAATTAAAATTTGTTTTGAATTTTCTTTATCATGTCATACCACACCAAATTGGAATTTATTATTAGCTAATTTTACTGCAAATCATTATAACCAGAACATTTTTTGTCATAGCTACATGCTAGGATATTCAATTTAATCAAAATTCTGGATTAGGTGTAATTTAAAAATTAAAAAAAAACATTCTTAGAGCCATATGCTATAAAACTCAATATACAGAAATGCATTTATAAATACAAAATTGTATATGAGTAAGCATAGGTTTCATAATCTTTGTATAAAAACTATACAAAAACTAATTATCCAAAAATTTAATCATATTATTATATGAAAAATTGAAATCTATGCACTATTGTACAAAGTATTATATCTATATATACCATATGTTTCCAAAAATAAGCTACAATTTTTGGCCAAAAAGTTATACAAAAAACATGGGGTAGTTTATTTTCAAATTGTTAAATTTTTAGAAAATTTGAAAAATGTCTAATTAAAAGTATCCTAAATGCCACTAAATTTTTAATATAAGTGTATTTCATTGTTCTAAATAACTTTAGTTAATGGCACTTTTGAGGTTTACTTTGTAAACTTTAGACTTTTATTTGTAGCAACTGCTAATGATTTTTTTAAAAATTTTTAAAAAAATGAGAGAGATAGCTTCTTTTGGAGGTAGCTTATTTTTGGAAATATATAGTAGACATGTATTAACCTTAATGATCACATAATTTCTGTACACAAATGTACATTATTAAGATTCTTAATGATTATAATTTTTATTCACTGATGTGCACAATCATTAAGATTTTTAATGATTATAATTTTTGTACACTAATATGTACAATCATTATGATCATAATTTCAGTGCACTGATATCAAATCATCACAATCATTAAGATTCTTTAATAATTATAATTTGTGTGTACTGATGTGTACAATTATTAAGATTCTTTATAAACATATCTCTGTGTACTAATATGATGACTATTAAGATATTTAATATGATTACCATGCATTAATGTGCACAAAAACTCATTTTGTGAGCAAATAAATTTTAGTTTTTTTTTGTTTGTTTTGCACTTAACAATAATAATTTCTGTGCATAATGTGTACAGTTTTGTAAGTAAATAAATAAATTTTATTTTTTGGCTTTTTTTTGTTTACACATAAAATCTTTATAATTTTTTTTATAATTTTTTTTTTACAACTCACTAATTTTATATAATTTTTTTAGTTATTTCATTGTTCTTGAAGTTATCCTTTGGAGTTATTACCTTGGAAGTTGCTTTTTTGGAATTACAATTGTTTTTGTGTATCATTTTTGAGGTATTGCCATTGTTTTTTTCTTCTATTATTTTTCTTCTATTTTTTGTTTAATTTCTGTATATTATTGCATTTTAGTATCTCCCTTGAGTTACTGCTATTGGAGTTGCCACAATTTGAGTTGTCACTATTGGAATTATTACTAGAGTAGTCATTTCAAATTTTTTTTGAACTTTTCATTTTAGTACTATTGCTTTGTTTTTTTCAATATTATTAGTTGCTTGGTTATTTTTAAAGTTAGTAGTTTTAGTAATTATTATAAATTTCATTAATAAAATAATAAAATTTAGTTAATAAAATTTAAAATTTAATTAATAAAAATTATAAAATTTAGTTAATATAAACTTTAGTTAATTAAATAATGCATATAAATGTATTTATGGGTACTTGTTATTGGTCATGATGACTGATTATTCACTAGGATACTGTTTTTTATGACGTGGCCGAAGGACACGTCATAATTCGGTATCTGCTTTGAAGAAATCAGCAATTATCAGCCACAATTTGACCAATAATACGCTTATCCGACATGTCTGGCGTAAACAACGAACGATTTTTGTGTAACTTATTCGGTCTCATTTTAATACAAATACACAAATTTTCATTCACCTCTTAAGAGGTGATGAAAATTTGTGTATTGTATTAGGAGGTGGCCGAATAAGTTACAAAAAAAATCGTTCCTTGTTTACGCCAGACATGTCGGATAATATATGTTATTATGTGTATATGTGTATATGTATGGATATATGCTATTATATGTTATCTACAGTAAATATTGCAATGCGCAAGAAAACACATAAAATTGCACGTTAGTACGTGCACTGTTGCACGGAATCTGCTTATTACGTGCTTTCTCATATATTGTCTTGCATAGATTTACGTGCAGGTTCGTGTAGTTCCATATCCAAACTTTTTCGTGTATTGCAGTATCATTCCGTGCTGCAATTTGTTATGGGACAAATAAACATGTTACTGTGTAGCTTTACTTTATTACTGCTCTTTCGACGGTATTTGTTTTCGACCATCACGTGACAGTAAAATCAATCCTATACCCTGTCAAAATTCATCATTGGGGCCTGTAAAAAAAAATGTCTTAGAATGCGCTTATGTATTCAAATAATGGTTGGTTCAAATTTTGGTTCTGGCAAAATTCGCCGACAACTATTTCGCTGACAGCCATTTCGTCAACAACCTCTAGCCAACCCTAACTTACATCAGCGAAATTATGTCGGCAAAATTGGTTGATGGCAAAATTTATTTATTTCAGTTATAGGATATATCGATTTTTAGTTAAAATTCATAGCTATCTATAAAACAATGTTATATTAAAGAGCTTTTCATTATCAAAAGCAGATTAAGTATATACTATGTAAAGATCCACGATAAACTCATGACGAAGCTCACGACCAAAGGCGAAATGCATGAAGAATCATAAATTTAATATGTAATATATAGCATTTTGACGTAATAAAATTTTAAAATGCGGTTTATGTTTGAGCTAATTATTTTTTCGTTACATGTCAGACATATTTTTTCGACACATTGATCCAACATTACTCGATGATTTGCATTAATCACCGATACGGATAATAAAAAAATTACTGTTTTATATATATATATATATATATATACGTGAGGTCACGGGACGCTGGGGTGCGCACTTTATCTGCTTCAGATTCAATGCAATGTAAAGTATAATTAATTAATTTTATGGTGTTAAGCTATGATTTAAAGGAAAAAAGTTCGTTATCAATTAAAAATTTACAGGTTTTACATTAACCGATAATGAATCTTTATGACGAAATAGAAGTAAACTTAATATTCAGAATATCCAGAGGTCGTTAAAAAAAGCTCGTTGACAGAGAGCACCTGTTTTATTGTATTTTATTGGTCAAATTAATTTCATCAAGAGTTCTGTCAATCGTCAGGAGTTCCGTCAATCGTCAACCGTCAATAGTTTCGTAAAAAGTCAGTGGTTTCATCAATCGTCAAGGTTTCGTTAGGCAAAACCATTGACGAAAAAGCTATTGCAAAAATAGTTTCGTCACCCATCATTAGTAAAAACTCGTAATAGCGAATAGTAATGATAAAATCTATACTGGTAAATTAAAACTTAAATTTAATTTAATAAATAGAATAAACGAAGCATTATTAAGAGTCCTTATATTTACTTATATAATGCTGGCAAAATAACTTAAATGATTGACAAATATTCATCTTATATAGAAAGCTAGATGCATTTCTTTTGAAAAGAATTAAATTAATATGAAAATAAATATCCTTTTTTAAATCAATGTCCAAAGTTGTTGCAAAATGATACATTACGTAAGTACGTACTTTATCAGTTATGTACTGTACGTACGTACCGCTACGTACGTGCGTGCAGTATGTGGCACTTGCTATAGATAAATTTTGTGCAAGGTAATACATATATTAAACAAATTTTTATACTTCTAATGTACTGTAACACATCCTTTCTTTCGTCAAAATGTCAATTTGCAATAATTTATTTTTAGAGCAATTAGAAAATGTTAGCAGTTCATCGAATATTATTCAAATTGACAACATTGATACCCAATTGTATTTGGAAGATAACAGATCACCGGGCTATCTTAATGAAATTATTAAAGAAATGTGTAATCTATATAAAGAAGAAAGATTAAAAGGCAAAAATTCCCGTCTAACTCTTGGTAGATTAGAACAATTTCTAATAAAGAAAAAGCAAAATCCAAATAATATTATCAATTTATGTTTAGATAATCAAATCAATCCAATTGTTCAAATAGTTCTTGCAAATTGTTATCGTCATGGTAAATGGGTTGAAAAGAATGAACGTAAGGCATTTATTTATTATCAAAAATCTGCAGAGATGAATAATGCTAGTGGTGTATGTGGTGTTGGATATTGTTATGACAATGGCATTGGAGTTGAAAAGGATGAACAAAAAGCCTTCATTTATTATCAAAAATCTGCAGAGATGGGGCTCGCTAGTGGAATATATAATGTAGGATGTTGTTATCAAGATGGAATTGGAGTTGAGAAGGACGAAAATATGGCATTCATTTATTATCAAAAATCTGCAGAAATGGGTCTTGCTAGTGGAATATATAACGTTGGTTGTTGTTATTCAAATGGAATTGGAGTTAAAAAGGATGAACATAAGGCTTTCATCTATTATCAAAAATCCGCAGAAATAGGGCTTTTAGAAGGAATACTCAATGTTGGAAATTGTTATCTTAATGGAGTTGGAATTGAAAAGGATGAATATAAAGCATTCATTTATTATCAAAAATCTGCAGAATTGAGGATTGCTGATGGAAGGTACAATGTTGAACATTGTGATCAAGATGGAATTAGAGTTGAAAATAGTCATCAGGCTGTTCAAAATACTAATTAATCAAACAATATGTTGGGTTAATTTATATGATACTCATTATTTGTAGATTTTTAATGAATTATTTATCGTACTTAAATTTTTTAATAAATTTTGATGGGATAAAGATTATAATAAAATAGACTTATTTTTTTTTAAATATATATATTAATAAATATTAGACTGTGTGACAATTGAAACTTCGCTTAACGTTATTATTTCGGATTTACGAGATATTAAAAATTAAACATAGTATACCGAGAATTTCTGTACGTAGGCCGAAAAGTCCAGGCTGTCGTGCTAACTATTATATCGATCAATCTGTCATTTCTTTTGATTAATTTTTGGGAAAGCTCAGGAGATAGGGGAATAACGTTAAACGAAGTTTCAATTTCAAACTGCCTTACTTTATAATAGTTAAACTAGAACTGGAGTAAAAATCTCCACTCCAAAAATTAACCAACCAAGCGTATGTAGTAACAATAACTACCTCCCAGAAGATTCTGCGGGACCAATTATCGCTCTCTGAGATTTAGTTGGATCAACGATCTTCACGATTAAATTTTTTTAAAAAAAATTTTTCGAAAAATTGGATTAGTGGTTTATACAAACAAAAATTAACTCTGTGTGGCCTAATAGACCAATACAAATTGATCATGTGAATCGCATGCCAAATGATCAAAAATTTAGGGGACAACTACTGCGGAAAGTCTACGGACACGTACAGGTCACGTGATATTTCATCTTATGGACACGTACCAAAATAATAATTTTTTGAATTAAAAAACGATCCCGTAAGGCTTTTGCACTAAGATAGCATACTTTATCATTCTAATAAAGCTTGTTCTCCTGGTCTGTCCGGCTCTAATATGATGAGATTATTAAAATCTGATCAGTAGAGCCGGAGATATGACCTTTTGAAATTTAGGCAACGTTCTAAAGATTATATAAAAACGTCGCATAAATTTTATGAGGCTATATATCAGATATCCGTGTAATTTTAATAATATCACAAATTAGTATCAAAAAGACCAGGAGAATAAGTTTACTTAGAGTGATAAAAGGTTAACTTAGCAGTTAGTTCGGCCACCTTTCTCTTATTCTATTTATTTTTTTAAAATTAAAAAGAGATTTTATAATAGGTTAATCTCCTTTATCGTCCTAAGAACATTTGTTCTGCTGACCTTTCTGGTTCTAATGATAGTGAGATTATTAAAGTAAGCTTAATAGAGCGGATATAGCATATGAAGTTTATGCGACGTTTTTATACAATCTTTAGAACATTGCCTATATTTCAAAAGTCATATCTCCAGTTCTACTGATCAGATTTTAATAATCTCATACTATGAGAACTGGAAAGACCAGGAGAACAAGCTTTATTAGAGTGATAAAGGATGTTATCTTAGTACAAAAGCCTTAATGGCATTTTTTAATTCAAAAAAATTATGTTTTGCGACTGTATGTGTCTGTAGACTTTCTGCAACTACTGACACAGCACACACATGACTAATCAACACAGCAATGACTATATTACCTAAAATACATGCTAATCTAACCCTAACTCAGGCCACTGCTGTGTCGATAAGTCATGTGTTGCTGTGTTAGTAGTTATCCCCAAAATTTTGATCAATTAAGCATGTGATTCATATTATCAATTTTTATTGGTTAATTATGGTGTTGCTATGGTGACAGGTTGCTATAAACTTAAGCTCAAGATCTTTTGCAACTTATATATTAACTTAATTTTGAATTTTAGAGAAACATTTTTTGGTTATATTTAATGGCCATCTACTTTGGTAAAGGATTTATTGAATATTATATAATATTTGTTACATTGATGAGTGCACAACTAGCTACATATGCACTTTTGGTGCCTAATTTAAGTAGTCTGCCTGAAGGTGCAGACCAACTATAGGATCTGCCTTTTTAAACCCTTTGATTTATGCTTTGTCTACTATTTATATACCTATCAACCAACTATTAGTAGTTTTTGGGATTATTCTCAATAACCTGCCAATCTTAGAACTACTTTACACTTGCAGAAATTGCCAGCTGCACTAAATATAGTTCTACTTCATATACTTAGACAGTCTTCGGTAATATATACATTCACTGAGGCTTATACTTGGGCTTAGAACAAATCTTCAAACCCTATTATTATTCACATTGCCCTTATAAGGTTTATTCTAATCCTGCATTAATTTTATTCTGGTAGTACCAATGAAGATCAATCTGCCTTTTTATTAAGGACATCTAAATGGGCTGTTTTTTCAGTTTTTTGGATTTGACAGTATAACAAATACCAATTGTGCTCAAGAGTGATACAGTAGTAAAACCAAGAGTACAGATATTTTCTCCAACCGATTGAGCTACAGTTACTAGCACAGCCCTATTTTTAAAAATGTTATTAGTAGGATTTGAACTTTTGACCTGCCATTTGAAGGGTGACAACCTGGCTACTTCTCTAGGTTACTATACCTTTTTTTAGAAATAAACATATCAAAAGTAGTAAAATAAAATCAATAAAATCACTTAAAATAACTTTACTAATTTTGAAAATATAAAATTTATACTAAACAAGTTTACTTACAAAATAAAATAGAGCATTATAGCAAAAAATTAAGTTTGCTATAGATAAACAAAAAATTTAAATTTATCTATATAAAACTTTTCAATAAAATAATCTATTTTTGTCTTCTAAAAAACTTGTTTAGCTCAAAATTTTATAAACTTTGTATTTTGCAAATTTTTTTTCAAACTTTTCATTAGATAAAAAGTTTGAGTTACAATTATATAAAAAAATTTTTTATAACAAAAAAATTTATATAATTTAACTTAACTCAAAAAAAAAAAACTTTTTCTAGTAATCTCTTGTACCAACTTTTTTATAAAGACTGGTCTATAAAAACTATATAATTAATATATATTACTATAACAAAGTTTACTAGTGCACTTTGGGTTAGCAACAGTTTTCAAGACATCAAGATCTTTTGAAGAGCACCAGGATGTAGGTGAGATTTTCTGGAGCATGTGAAAACCTGGCCTCTGATCACCTCCCAATTAAGATCAGTGCAAATCTTCTTCCCAGTTATACAGATCATATATATACAACCCTTTTTTTTAAAATTTTTTTTTGTGCCATCACTACTGTCAAAACTTTATTGTCTTTTTTCATCACTGGAGTCGTCATTTACTGGTGCTTCTTTGCGTAGCTAACATCGTCGTTATTTACTGGTACCTCTTTTTATTGCTGGCGCTATTGTCGTTTACTAGTGCCTATTTTTGTCATGCCGGTGCCTCTTTTCGAATACTTCTTTAGCCCTAGTGTAAATTCAGAAATAAACTCCACAAAAAAAAAAGAAAGATTAGTTCATGTCGAGAAAAAAAAGAATGAAGATATGTAAGAAAAAATACTTGTCTTCTTAAACTTAGCTTTCATCTTATTGTTTATTACATTTCATCATACTAATTTATGTATTTGTTATATGGGTTAGATCGCAAGATTAGTGTAAGATGTAGTATTAGTATAATTTTATTAGTATTGAAATGATTTATGTAAAGAATTATATAAATAAAATAAAAATAATTTAAATAAATCAAAAGAAAAAATAAATAAAAAATGAAGCTCACCATATAGTGATTAAAAAAAAACTGCTGAAAAGAGCTTCCGAAGTGTTTTTTTATTTGATTAAAAAGAGTGCTTTTTTTTAACTGCTTCGCTCTAGTATATATATATATATAGACTGCTTCAAGAGATCTTAATAGTCTTGGTCTCTCGCGGTGTACATACACTAATAAAAAAATTTAGAATAAATAATTAAATAAAAATAGAATAAAAAATAAAAACGAATTAAAAATTAAAAAATTTAAATAAGTTAAAACATTAAATAAATAAAAAAAATTTAATTTAAATAAAAAAAGAAAAAAATAAAACAAACAAATAAATTAAAAATAAAAATAAAAAAAAAGAATAAAATGAAAAAATAAATAAAATAATTTATTAAAAAAAATTTAAATAAAAAATTTAAATTAAAAAAATAAAACGATTAAAAAAACAATTTTTAATTTAAATTTTTATTTAAGAAGTTTAATATGCTTCGCACCCATGTGATGTGCTTGTATATCGCACCCTAATTTGATTGGCTAAATTTGCAGATCATTATTTTTTTAAAAAAAAACCAATTTTTGATAAAATTCTTTAGATTAAGAATTAGTCTATGAAATTTTAAGAAAGTCTTAAAAATTTTTGCGCCTATATGCAAAATTTAGTGCTGAACAAGTTTACTTAGTCGAACTGGAAAGATTGTCTTAATAAAATTTAGAGAAATCATCAAAAAACAAGTTTAAAAAATGAAAATTGCGAATATCTTTAAATTTTATTAAGATAACCTTTTTACTTCAACTAAGTAAACTTGTTCAGCACAAAATTTTGCATATAAGCGCAAAGAAATTTAAGAATTTTCTAGTAAACCTTCTATACTAACCCTAACCTAAAAATTTTTACAATAATTTGTTTATTTTTTTAAAAATAACGATCTACAAATTTAGCCAATCAAATTAGGTGCGATATATAAGCACATCGCAGGGTGCGAGATATGCATTTATTCTTTATTTAATCTGTTTTTAAATTTTTTTAATAAATTATTATATTATTTATTTTATTTTTTTTATTTTTTTTTTAATTTATTAATTTTTTTTCTTTTTTTTTTAAATTAAATTGTTTTTATATTTTTTTAAGTTTAATTTACCAGTACAGTCAGACCCCCCTAAATGCTACCTCCCTAAATGCTACCCCTCCTTAAATGCACAATAGAAGCGTGAGCCCACCATGGGACTTATAAGTAAATGCACCTTCTTTATTCTGTACGTGCATGCTATTTTTTTGGCCCATTATATATAAAGTCCCTCCGTAAATGCACTCACATGATCGATAACTAATCAAAATTGTCGATTTTAGATATAAAAAAAGTATAATTATTATATATTGTAGCAATATTAATTGTATCATTGTAATTGTTAATAAATTATACTAATAGTATTACATATCATTGCCTTTGTCGCCCCATTTATGCTTTATTGCTATAATAACATCTGTACTTAATGTTGGAATTGCAAGAATCATTTCTAATAAAATTTTGTGGAATGCTTGATCTCAAGCGTTTGTATAGAAATTAGGCAATTTCAGGTGGCTTTAAATATAAAAATTCAATACATTCAAACTTTTTATTGTAAAATAATATTAAAACTTGTGTATGTATGTGCATGTATATAATAAGCGGCTATATGCACACGTGATCATAATTTTTACTATGATATTATTGGCTATTCCCTAATTGCAACCCCCTCTAAATGCACGCCTCAGTGCCAGTCCCGACGACGTGCACTTAAGGAGGTCTGACTATATTTAAATTTTTAGTTTTTAATTCGTTTTATTTTTATTTATTCTAAATTATTTTTTTGATTATTAGTGTACGTACACTGCGAGGTAAAGCAGCCTATATATACATACTAGAGTGATGAAAAAGTTGAAAAAAACTCTTTTCAATCGAATAAAAACACTTTGGAAGCTCTTTTTAGCAGTTTTTCTTGAATCACTATATGTTAAGCTTTATTTTTTATTTATTTTTTCTTTAATTCAGTTAAATTATTTTATTTAAATTATTTTTTTTTATATAATTCTTTACATAAACTATTTCTATATTAATAAAACCATTTTTATACTAATACTACACTAATCCTAACCCTAACCCTAACTCTAAATAGCGCAAGTACTTTTTATACTAATTCTGTGATCTAACTCATATAACAAATACAGAAATTAATTAGTACAATAAAATGTAAACAATAAGACAGAAGCCAAGTTTAAGAAGACAAGTATTTTTCTTACATTATATTCTTTCTTTTTTCTCTTCTTGAACTAACTTTTTTTTTTTATAGGTTTTGATTTCCAAATTTACACTAGGGCCAAAGAAGCATATGAAAAGAGGCACTGGCATGAGCGACGAAAAGAGGCACTAGTAAACGACAACAGCGCTAGCAATGAAAAGAGGCACAAGTAAACAATGACACCATTAGCCTCACAAAAAAGCACCAGTAAACGACAATTCCAGTAACAAAAAGAGAGAAAAGAAGCAGTAAAGTTTTGATGGCACAAAAAAAAAAATTAAAAGATGTAAACAAAAAAAAGGGTTGTATATATATAATCTGTGTTACTGGGAAGGGGATTTGCTCAATCTTAATCGGAAGGTGATAGGAGGCTGGGTTTTCACGTGACCAAGAAAATCTCACCTACATCCTGTATCTTTCAGTCTTTTGCCAGTTTTATTAAAAGTATGTACATTACTGAACCTCTAATATCTCTGCTTCAATTATCTAGTACTGGTTCAACTAGTAGTATTATAGCTGCTTTTCCAATTTTTTCTTTCTTATTTGACCCTTCTATTAATATAAATTTGGTTTTTTTTCTAACCTTCTGACATCTCTTGCA
This sequence comes from Gigaspora rosea, assembly GCA_003550325.1. Classification (NCBI taxonomy): domain Eukaryota; kingdom Fungi; phylum Glomeromycota; class Glomeromycetes; order Diversisporales; family Gigasporaceae; genus Gigaspora; species Gigaspora rosea. The sequence goes on along the minus strand of QKWP01000051.1, from coordinate 486,324 downwards.
TTATGTTCTTCATTAACTAACTCAATTATTAGATATTTCTTATTTCACTTCTTTTACTCCTTTTCAAGTTCTACTAGTCATATATCTGTATCTTTTCTTTTTTACTTTCTTTCTTTATTTATAAATCCTTTTTACTACTGTTATTTTTTGTTATCTTATTCAGACAATCAAGTGAGATATGACATCCTGTTGACAAATGTAACACTGTACTGAACTATGCTCACTTTGAAGTATTCTTTTTTTGATAATAAAATTTTTACTGCTTTTACTAACTCTTTCACTATTTCTTTTATCTTTTTTATATCATCATCTGATTTTTTTCCAATCTGACATATCTTCAAGCCTTGTATAGTACTAGTCAACTCTTTAATGTTACTTATCTTGCTTTCTCCATATAGGCCTTAGCTATCTTTTGTGCATTAAATTTATTATCCTTGTTATACCTCTTAATTTCACTGCCTACTTTTTAGCCTTCTTATAATCAGATGAGAAATGTTCTTCAACCTTTGATCAATATTCTTGTTTTAAGTCTAGCAACAAACTATTTTTGTTTTTTCTTATCTTAAATTTTATTTTTAACTACATGAGCATGTAAGTCGAATTAATTGCAATAACCAACTACTGATTTATTTTTTTTTGTTTAATTTTCATTAATCTTGAAACTTGTTTCTTTATATAATATTTAGTTTTTATAGCTTTTATCATATTTTGGTTTAAACATAAAATGGGTATTTGAAATTCGAATCAATGAAACTGTAAAATTAGGATCAACTAATAAGTATAAGCTTTAGTTTTCTTGATCTTAGAGCACTATTCTTTTTCAAATAAGAATTTTTATTCTTTGTAGAGATTGAACTATATAAAATTTCTCTAGTTATTTAGACTGTTTAGCATATTAATATTTTATCCGACAGGTCCTATGTGTATACTAGATGTTTTTTGTATATATTATTTGATCACTTTCTAATTATGTGATAACTCAATTTTTTGATTTTATTTCTTCTTGCGTAGGATGTTGTAAAACTCAAAATTCATATTAGGGAAAATGATATAACGAAGGAAAAAAAGTAAAAAAAGTTAAATGAAAAAAATGATGAATGAAAGTAGAAAAGTAAGTGAACATAAAAAAAGAGTAAAAATGACTCTAATGATTAGAAAGATCAAATAATATATATAAAAAATGACAGTACTTACGTCAGACCTTACAGATAAAAATATTATCAGTTAAGTTGTAATAAAAACTGATTATTTATAGGGAACAATATAAATAACATGGCAAAGCCATGTGATTTATACAGTAACCTAGTGATAAATCAGTTATCATTAGGTTCTGAAGTTTGATCTGGGTTTGATTTGAGTTTGATCAAACCCCAAATCAAACCAAACTCAAACTATAAATTTTATAAAGTTTGAGATCAAACCCAAATTCAAATAAAAAATAATCAAATTCAAACCAAACCCAAATACTATACTAAGTTTGATTTGAGTTTGATTTGAAGTTTGCAAACTAGATTGAGTTTGAATGACATATATATATATATTTATATTTTAAATGATAATTAGCCTGTCAACTAGAGAGTGATCATAGGCAAAATGTGGCATGCTTCAATTTAAAACTTTTTTATTACTAAGTTAATAATACATGTCCACTAATTGAAAGTTGTAGAGCTCGTCGAGACGTATCTAACAGTGGTTAGACCATCTAAATCACCCAGTGGATGGTGAGATATCATCAAAAAACGATTGGCCGACTATATAAAACCTAGTGATCAGATTACATATAAAAATTACTATAGGCGAAATGTGGTGTGCTTCTCTAAAACTTTTTTTCTTACTAAGTTAGCGATACATGTCCACTAATTGAAAGTTGTAAAGCTCATCGAGATGCATCTAATGGTGGTTAGATAATCCAAATCGGCCCAGTGGATGCCGAGATATCATCGAAAAATGATTGGCCGACTATATAAAACTCCAAGATGCAGATTATATATGAAAATCACTATAGGCGAAATATGGTGTTCTTCCATCTAAAACTTTTTTACTTACTACTGTATTAACAATACTTGTCCATAATTGAAAGTCATTAAGCTCGTCGAGACGCACCTAACGGTGGTTAGACCATCCAAATCGGCCCAGTGGATGGCGAGATATCTTGAAAACGATTGGCCGACTATATAAAATCTCTATGTAAACAATATTTGTTTATATAGAGATTTTATATAGTCGGCCAATCGTTTTTTGATGATATCTCACCATCCACTGTGCCGATTTGGATAATCTAACCATCGTTGGATGCGTCTCAACGTGCTCTACAATTTTCAATTAGTGGGCATGTATTGTTAACTTAGTAAGAAAAAAGTTTTAGATATAAGCACGCCACATTTCGCCTATAGTGATTTTCATATGATCATTCTCTAGTTGACTGGTGGATTGTCAATTAAAATATAAAAATATATTTATATTATTCAAACTCAAACTAGTTTGCAAACTTCAAACTCAAATTCAAACCAAACTCAAATTTAACTAAAAAGTTTGCTTCAAATCAAACTCAAATATTTTTTTTAATCATAGTTTGGGTTTGGGTTTGATTTTAAATCAAATCAAACCCAAATCTGATCTAAAGTTTGATTTGATCCAGGTTTGTAGGAACCCTAGTTATCATCCACAACCTAACCAATAACAAGTACTAACTGCTAATATAAAATTTACTTTGCTTTATAATCAGTATAATTCAGTCCTAAAACTATAGATAATTTTATATAGTTAAATAGTTTCAATTCTTATTTTCTTGTAGCTTTTTGTAAAATGGAGAGTATAAGATTATAATGTAATTATTATAAACTTATAGTATTGTAATTAATAGTTGTCTATTATGTAAAATAGTATAGTTGCTATAATACGGTATTTAGCTAGAAGAGTGACAAAAATCAAATGATTTTTTAGAAAAGAGAGAGATAAAAAAAAGTGAAGTTAATATAAGAAACCTGACTATATATATATTAAGGAAGAAAAGGGGAGTAGGTCACTGGTAGGTCTTTAATAAAAAATAATTAGGTAAATAATGATACAGCCCTTAAGAGTTTTATATTGTATATAAATTATATAATATTTGTTTAGCAAAAATAAATAAAATAAAAAAAAATACAGATATGCAAAATACAAATATATGAATTAATTAATGCTATTTGGTATTACTATATAAATATAATACTAATCTTTATTACTATTACTAAAATTATTTATATCATTTGTATAACATTCAAAATTATAAAAAAAAATCTAGCTAAATTATTTGGATCTCTTGTGATAATAATTTTGAAAACAATGCTTTCAATTTCTCTATGACTTCACACATGTATCTACGAAGTGAAAGTTCAGAATTCAAGATAGTAAAGAATATATTATTATATTCATACTAAAGATTATAGCTTATGCTGTTTGAAATCCTTCTTGATATTTTGAGAGCTTCTATATCAAAAAGAAATAAAAAAAATATTAGCAAAAGAAATTAAAACAAAGATAATTAAAGAATTCAAATTTACAAATATCTAGTCCTCTTCAAGTTCAAATTGCCATGTCAATCTTGTGTTTTGGCAAAACAAAAACCTATAAAAGAGATAGTAGTTACTAACAAAATTGAATTCAATACAAGAAATAAGACAACAAAATAGAAATTGACTTATTTTCCAATTCTAATTCATGTTGAAATAAAGACTTATTAAAGCAAAGACCTACAAATAGTTTTTATTTAAAAAAAAAAGAACTCATATTAAGAGAATATAAACTAGTATCTATCATTTATTATAGTTTTATAGCTTTTTGCCTTGCTCAAATCTTTGGGTGCTTATTTATTATTACAACAGTTCCAAAAGCAAAAAAAAGTTCTTATTTTTGAAAAAAAATCTTAGATAAAAGAATAGAAACTGATATTTATTATTTATTCAGTTTCTAGTTCTTTCTTAGATTATCCCAATTTCTAAATATATTTTATATATTCTATAAAGCACAACCTATAAAGAAAAAAAATTATTAAATCTTGTTTTAAAGAAAAAATAAAAAATATAAAAATAGAACTAATCTTTTTTATACCAGTTTCACAGTTTCTTGTACTACTCACCCAGATTTGAACTTTCAAATGCCTATTTCATGTTCCAATCACTCCAATTAAAAAAAGATCTACAAAATAGTGCTGTGAATTGGTCTATCTGGTCTGTTCTAATTAAAAAACTGCTTAGTCTTTTAAAAACTGGGCCAGACTATAGTCCAGAACCAATAGGACTAAATAGAGCTAGACTGGACAGGCCAATAATCAATATAATACTTTTTTGCTATAATAATGAAATTAAGCTTGTTAGTATAAAGAAATCCAATACTTTTACAATAAGCTTTTCAAATTTATAATATTGTATTTGCTTATATGGGGTGTTACATATTAAAACAGCCCATTTTTACAATTTTTTGAAAAATGAGTTTTTATCAAATTCATATAAATTTTAATACGATTGACATTTTTTAATTATAAATAAAAGTTGATTTGCATAATAAAAAATCAAGATAATGTAAAAGAAAAATTACATGAGACTGCGAAGTGCCAACACATTACGAGATTACCCGATAGTCACCTGTTGCCTTAAACCAATCAAAATCGTGAAATTTGATAATCCCGGATCAGTCAGAAAATCAAAACAAATGATTAAACTCAATTATCTCAAAATAAAATAAAAGTAAAAATGGGCTGTTTTAATATGTAACACCCCATATGATATAAAAAAGCAATAATTAATGTAGTGGAATTCACCTAAAGCCAATATATTTCTATATACAAATGCCAATTTTTTAGCTGCAATATAATCTAATTATCCAATAAAATTATAGAAAAACTTAATATAATTTTAAAATTAATTAATAACATTTAAATTTTTGTTAATAATTCAAATTTTGTTATGTTTTTTTTATATATAAATGCCAAAATTTTGAATCATATATAAATTTAAATTAATATGATAGTTTGAAAATAAAAGATATTTAAAAAATTTATTAATAGTTTAATAATTTAAACAATAAGCTATTCAATATACTATTGAAAAACTTTTTTTAACAATCCTTTATACCAAATTTTCTACAAAAATTGAACTATAGAACACTATACGGTTAATATATTTAATACAACAAAACTTCACCAAGTTGCTATCAGGTACAAAGACTGTTTACTAGATGTTCTGTGCTATGAAATAAAGATAAAAAAATATGCGAGGCACCTTGGCGAGCTTTGGTACTATCTAGTAAAGATGTAGCAGAGCAACTTTAGAGTTTTTGTCAAGCCCTATGGATATGAATATAGAACAAAGGCCTGGTTAGATATATTATTTTGTGTAGCGTGACTTTTACTTTCTCTTCAGGTTTGAAAAATTTTTTGGTGTTAATATCTTCCCAAAAAATTTAAAAAGTAGGCATTTTGGTGTACCCCTTTAAGAAATTGGCAGTGTTTACTTCATCCCAATTGGAAAGGCATCTACTATTTTAGATTCAAAATCACAAGTAAGTTTTGAAAACAAAATAAACAATAAATAACATATAAGGTTTTTTCAAACAAACCATCAGAGGAATTTTTACCTAGTTTTCTTTCTTTTTTTCACAATATATGTATGTCCAACCACTTTTTTTCTTTCACTTTTTTCATCTTGTCTATTTACTTTAGGTTTTTTTGTTTAGGATGTGTAGATTTTCCCATTTTTTATTTTCCCTTTTTTCACTTTACCCTTATATACCCTTTATATGCTTTGTCTTTTTTATCTTTCTTGTTAGTTGCAGATAGTAGTAGTCCAACTTTTCTGCCAGGAACTAGGTAGAAAAATATTGAAAGAAATTAGATAAAATGGATGAGCTAATAGATCTCTGTTGGTGAGCTGTATCTTGAGGCTATTAGATACAACAGATACGATGAAATAACATCTATTCTTGGCAGGTCATGGTTAAGTGCCTATAGTAACTGGCTGAGTTATAGTTTTAGTTTCAGATTAGTAAATTTAACCTTAGTAATAGCATTTACATATATAACTATAGTTTTTACAATAAGATATAATTGGATTACCTAGTTAAAAAAATATTTAAACAATAAGCTATTAAATTATCAAAAAATTTTTTAAAATTTTTTAAAGAGTTATAACAATTTAAAAATTTTTATAATTAAAAGGTGATAGCTTTAGATAGATTTTGCTTATTTTTGATAATTTTAGTCATACATAAATTATGAATTAGAAAATGATATAGATATTAATATAGCAAAATAACATCATTTAATTAACTTTGTAAATATGAATATTGTAATTAAAATTAGTTAAAAAGATATTTTGGCACTTTTAATCACTTAATATTTGATAATTTGACTGAATAATATAATTATAATTGGGCTGCCAAATGTTCATCTTGTACTAAATCAAGACAAAAATTGTTTTAATATAAGAAAATATTAAAGTAAATTAACAAAACAATTAGAAATTACTTGCATTAAAAAAAAATTTATTAATATAATATTGTTAGCATTTACATGCCTATTAAATATTTAAAATTTTATAAACCTATATATTTAATAAAACAAATATAAAAATAAAGTATATTACTAGTATTGAATTATTTTCAAATTAAAATCAAAAATTTTAATTGGTAAAATATTATAGTATAAAAGATTTATACCATATTTTTGCAAAATAACTGGCATAGAGTTATTTAGAATAATGGTCTAAATTAAGTTTATTTTAGGCCAAAATTTATAATTTACCCTGCGCATTATTTCATAAAAACATAGTATGTATTTTATAAATACAATAAAATTATGTATATAAAAAAAATCTACTAGTAGGAAAAAAATTTTATAAAATTAAAATTTAGAATAATAAGTCTCAGTAGACCAAGATTTAAATAAAAACAGCCTGAATAGTTTTATTATCAAGAGAATTTCATAATTTAGTAACTGTTAATTTAGCTGAACTAAAAAGTTATTTATATGGAACACGAGTAAACATAATAACTAGATAATCTTTTTTTGCTTATAGGTATTGTTTGGAACATAAGTTTGAGACAAGCTAATAGTTAATTTAATCAAATGCAAATTATAATTTTTATTATTAAAAATTCTTGGTTAAATTAATTATTTGCTTGTTTCAAACTTGTATTTCAAAATAATACTCATAGGTATTATTTTGTACAAAACAGTGCAAATTGTAAATTAACTAATCATCCTATTGCTGTTATTAATAAATTTTTCTATTTTATTAATGTTAACAATAGCCATTCTTATTATACATTAAATGTGTTTTAATCTTGTTTAACAAACTAAAGGGTTTGCAATTGAATTTTAACCAAAAACAACATTTTATAGTTGTTTCAAAATGCATATTATCATATAATTTAGTTTATTTGATATTTACTATTAGGACTGACAGTTCTTTCAGTCTGTTTTAAAAGGACAAGATCAGCCCAGTCCCTGAACAGACCAAAGGCCCATTGGTCCAAACTGAACCATTTAATAGCCCTACTACAAAGAGAAAAGGTATTAGTTTTCTAGTTTGAAAAAAAGCATAAAACAAATAATGAAAAGTGATACTTAACTTAATTAATTTTAAATTTTTGTCCAAAAAACAATTGCCAAAAAGTTTTTATACATTATCTAACTTGGTAACTAATAATTATCTAAACATATTTATTAATTATGATGTATTTTTTTTTACTATTTGCAATAAGAAATTAGCTATTAGTAATATTAAATGCTCACTACAATTTATTATTAAATAATCATTATTTTTTATCCTTTATCTGTGATTTGCCACTTAATTATTTTGGTTACTATCTTTTTTTATAGAGTTGCTCCAATTGGATAAAATTTAAAATCTCCATTTTGTACAATTAATTTTTGGCAAAATTGTTACAAAGATTACTTCTATCAAATTATATCAAGAAAGCTGATTAAGAACAATATTTATTTGATTTATATATTGTTCTAATTAAGTTCTACTTTTTTTACTAAGCTTTCAGGTTTTTGCTATTACTTTTGGGATTTTTTATTTCTACTTTAGTCTGTTGTTTCATTGCTATTTTATTGACTTTGATACTACTGTATTTTGCTATCTTGCTGTTATTTAGTCACTATTTCATTATCACCTAATTGTCTGGATTACTATTTTACAAGCAATATATACAAAAATTGTCTAATACAAATAAGGTCAATGCTAAAATTATTTATTGTTTAGTTTTTTCAGAATTTGTACAATATACATCTTTGTATAGGTAGTTTATATGTTGTCTAATGTTTTTATACAAATAGTATTTTTTTTATTATTAGTTTAATCCTTGTATTAAAGTTATTGTTATATAATAATTAAAAGAATATTTCTGCTTCTTTAGATTTTGTTGTTATATAAACTTTTCTGATATTGTTGGTGAATTATTAAGCCTAAAATGAAAATACTATTTTATATAGAAAAATTTTTAAAATAATTTTAAAATAATAAAAAAAAATTCCATGTTCAATTTAATCTATTGTTGTATAAAATTGTTATATTTTCTTTAGCTGTTTATTGATAACTTGCTCAATATCAGCTAATATATTACTTCTTTGATTTTTATATAATTTTTTTATTTTACCAAAAAGAGAATTACATCCAAATTTTATGTAATCTGGAATTATAAAATTTCTATCATCTTTTTATATCAATCTAAATGTTTTAATTATCAATAAAAAAAAAAGCAATATAATAAGTTATTTTTATTTTGATTGCTATAGTTATCACAATTAATATATAATTTTTTTTCTTTATAAGCAAATTTTGAAAAGAACAATAAACTATATTAAATGTAGTATTGGCACCTTTAGAAGTACTTACTGAAAATTTATCTTTATATTTTGCAAAGTTAATTAAAAATTTTGACTACTTTCATTTTATATATACCAAATAAATGAACTAAAAGTAGATTTTTAAAATATATTGTTTCTACTTGTTGCAGAGAGTATGTATTAACATTGTGCACAAATATAGCAAAAACATGCAATTAATAAATCTTTTGCATATTTATTTATATTATTATAATAATATTGTCTTTTCAATTTCTTGTCTCATAGTGTTGATTATATTGAACTTTAATTTGATTATATTTATTTTTTTTAAACTTTGCTACTAATAACTTTGCTTTAAAAGTTTCACAAACTTTACAAAGATCACTTGCAAATAATTAAAATTTAGAATAAGAAATTGTTTTTTTTGCCAAAGTCTTCTAAAAGTAAAATAAAAATAATTTGTTTATTTTGATCATTTTTACTATAAAATATTTTATATATATTATATTTATGAATATTATTTTTTTTGCTAGCTTTTTCATTAATATGTAATTGGTATGTTTATTATTTAAGTATAACTTATTATTTATTGTTTTTTTTAGTATTTATTATTATTTATATATTTCTTTCTGTGAATATATTATTTTTTATTTTTTTAAAATATATAAATTTTTTGTTATAGTTAATTACTAATAATATTTGTTTATTCAAATTTACAGAAATTGTTATTTGATTGCAATGCACTTGTTTTATTATTATTATTGATATAATTCATAGTTATTATAATATAATATTTTGTATTTTATTATAAATAGAACATCAGGTAATTATAAAATTTCATATGTTATTTTTTTTTGTGCTTTGCTATATTGATACTATTATAAAATTATCAAGTTCACCAATCTAATAAAGAGGAATCAAAGTTAACTTTGTGTAGGCTATAGAGAATTATTCTATTGAAAGTAAAGATTAAGAAATTGAGATAGTTCTATTTATTCTGATAGTTAACCATAAAAGGAATCCTTATACTTAGTCTGTTTTTGTAAAGAATGAATTTTACAGTATTAGTAGTAAAGTTATTTCTAGAGTTATATTGATAATTTGAAAATAAAGGCAAGTTAATTATATTTATTTTTTTGCTTAATACATTATGATTTATAAGTATTTATTTATTTATTCATATATATATATTTATTTATACTTAAATCAGTATTAGAAATCTTATATTCTTATTTTCTTATAAGAACATTACTTTTAATTTGAGAACATTACAAAATTTAATATATTTTCTATTAAATTTTTTTGAGAACATTAAGTTTGAAATGGGTGGCAATCAAATCGCTGACAATCACTTCACAGACATCAACCTACACCGACATTCCTTTTACTGACAAGCTTTTTTACCGCACCAAATTCACCGACACTTGATTTACTGACAAATTCCTTTTCATCGACAAGTTGATTTTACTGACACACACTTCACCGACAGTTACATTTACTGACAAAATCAACTTACCAACAAGCTCATTTTACCGAAAATAGAATATACTGACAAGCTTATTCTACCGACAATACAATTCGTTGACAATACAATTAGACCGTGGCAATGTAATAAACTACTAAGAATAATTACGTATTATGCAATTTATTAATAATGACAATAAAAATTGCACATTTTATTAATGACGATAATAATAATTATTGTCACGGCTGATGCTGAAGTTATGATCTATTTTGATATAAAATTTTATAATTTTCTTTGGATGTTTTTTTTCGTCTTTGTCTTATAGGGTTAGGATAGGGTTTGGGTATAGATTTCATATTTACAGAGTATATGTGCATTTTAGTAGGCCTTATAGTTTCAAATCGAGACCCTATAACTTCAGCATCAACCGTGATACTTAAGGCATCTGGCGAATTGTTTGTCAGCGAATTATTTGTCGGTGAACTGTATTGTCGGTAGAATATTCTTGTCGGTAAATTCTATTTTCGGTAAAATGAGCTTGTTGGTAAGTTGATTTTGTCAGTAAAATTAACTGTCGGTGAAGTGTGTTTTCGTAAAATCAATGTCAGCAAATCGAGTGTCGGCGAGTTATTTGTCGGTAAAAAAAGCTTGTCGGTAAAATGGTTGTCGGTGTAGTGTAATGTCTGTGAAGTGATTGTCGGTGAAATAATACGAATCCGTTTGAAACATATATTTCCTATGTAAATATATAAGTAATAAAAAATTATTTTAATTAATAAAGTAATTTAAAATAATTAAGTTTGAAATAGAGAACAATTTAGTTGTTCTCAAATCACAAAAAAATTTGAATAATTTAATTTATTGGCTTATTTATTGATGCAATATAGTTACATAGCTACTTTATTATATAAACTTTAACATATAATATTATTATGTGGGTTTTAGAATGTAGTGCACCTGCACTGCAGTGCACCTCTTTTATGTTTCTCAAAAGCTTACTAGGATAACCCTGCTGCATTTTTAACAAAAAATGATCCTCTCCAATTCTGTGCTAATTTTAATCCTAACTCTAATCCTAACCCTAATTCTAATCCTAACTTTAATCATTATTGATTTTGAAGATCTATAATGATAATGATAATGTAGAAATGCTTGAATAATTATTTTTCTAATCAATCAATGAGAAATTTCGACCAATAAGCACAGTTCTATGATAAAAAAAAAAAAAAGGACGTTTGGGCCTTTATCTCTTGTTGATTGGAATGATAAATACCCTTAATCAGTTAAGCGAACTTCCGCTAATAAAAATATTCTTTCTGACGTATTAAGCTTCCATCACGTGTTTTATTCATTGGAATAATCAATACAATTGATTCGTTAAATCATTTTTTTACTAATAAAAATTTACCCTCAGACCCGTTCCGGCAGATTAATTAAGGTGTTTGAGAACACCCTATACTTGCTTAGCAAAAAAAAAAAGACGGCTATCCAATAAGCAAATATAACTCCTTTGGCAACATCAAGTGCTTCAACTTTCCCTTAATGGACTTTACAAATATTCATATGTTGCTACAGCAACAATATTCACAACTTTAGCTTCGAACAAAAGCAGCGCAAACAATAATGAAGTATTGGATACAAAAAATTTTTTTAGTAAAAAAAAATATGAAATTGCCGCATTTGATATAAAGGTTAGAAGATAATAAACATTGGCATGGTATGCCTTTGAGTTTCTTTGGATTTTTTTATTAATAACGATAAGAGTTTCTAATATAAAAAGCAACGTAAGAATCTTTTGACAACTATAATTTTCGTTAAAGATCCATTACATAAAGCAAAGTGCTTGAACAACTTTTTTTTACTCTATAAAATTAGTTTTAACCAATCAGCGCTAACTCGATGAAAAAAAAGATGGTCTACACTTTCAGTGAAGCGACAATTCACTTGATCAGATTTTTTTGACCACCGATAGACATTTCCCTTAGATAATTAAAAAAAAATTACTTTGAAAGACTTGTTATAAATTTCATTTAAATAAAAAAAATCTTTTTATGAATGATATGATTGTATAATCATAGTTAAAAAATTAAAATAAAGTATCAAATATTGTATTTTACCAAAAAGATATTAAATGCAATTGCTTAAACTGCTAGTTCAGCACAAAAATACAACGACCATTCTTCCATATATCATAACGTATTATGACAATAACACTGCTTCCTTAGACGTGTTGTTACATTATATTGATAATGTCAAAGATTTCATTGAATTAGTTAATAATATTCTTGCGGTTTTAGCATAAAAAATACAACACTGAAAAAAGGACTGGATCAATAATGAAAATTTATATATGGTATTATGGTTAGCTCAGCAGGAGTTATGTTTACGAATTAATATACCAGAATAATGTTTGCTAGAGTTATAAATAAACTTACCAGAATTATGAATGAATATACCAGAATTATGTTAACCAATGTTATAAATAAGCTTGCCAGAGTTACGAATTAATATACTGTACAAGTATTATGTTTACCAGAATTATGAATTAATATACTAGAATTATGTTTACCAAATTTACGATTTAATTCAATGATTATTAGAAATTATATATTTATCAGAATTATTTTTGATTTGATTAACTTAACGCTAGCACTAGGGTGTACAATTACCGTGATTTTGCGTAAGTTAGTTCTGAATAACTGTAATATCAGTAGTCAAAAGATCCAGCTTTCACAAGATACATGAGTATTGTACAATTAGTAGATATCTATTCAAATTTCTATATCAAAAATTATAAATCCCCGGATATTTTATTTTAACGAAAAAAAATTATTTTTTTTAACTTTACAAGTGTTCTTACGCATGATTGCATCATGATGCATTTTAGACGGAGTTATCATGCGACTTATTCAATCATGGAAGTTTGCATGTGATTGCTTCACGTGATATATTACTGTCGTCCTACAATCACGCAGCTGCTACAAATTTGAACAAAAATGACGTACGTACGTTAACAATGGTGTCTTTTACATACGGACTCCACTCCGACAGATATTTAAAAATTTAAAATTTAATTTAGATGATATAAGGCGTATAGAACTTTTAATATTTTTTTTTTTGAAATGGAGTTAAAGTGAATACTGGTACGTTGGGATAAATAATTCAAAATAATAAGGCTTTTCCTCTGAAAAATGATAATTTCCATATGTTTGTTGATCAAATCCGAAATGGTATAGAGGAATTAGATATTAGTAATACTTGTAATATATATTTAGGTAAAAGATGCTCCTGATTGATTGTTTCTTTTTTTAATTTTTTGTGATACTTTTGTTAACTCCGGACACCGATTTAATATAAAATAAGTATGGTTTTATTTGCATAAAAAAAATTCTCAATTTATGGGCCCAGCCGAATTATAAATCTATGTACTGTGTATTGCCTAATATTGAATAAAGTGCAATTTTTTTCAAATGTCAAACAATATATTCGTAAACTCTATAAGGGTTGTTGATGAAAGGGAAAGTGGATTTTCTAGAGGAAACAGTGTAGTCAATTTTTACGGGGAGGTTATAGTACAAGCTTCTAACGAAGAGAAAAATGTTATTATAGAATATACTACAGATTCTTGGAATAGAGAAAATAGCGTAACTGCAAAACGATTACACACTCTCTCCAGCAATCAAGAGTTGTATTATTTTGAAATTTCAGTTTTTAAAGAGTCTAACTTACCTTTATATCTGGAATTTCGTGCTCGATGTAAATTCGCAAATTATTTCTATTGTACTGATGAATTTGATTTTCTATATGATAATGATGAGGGCACTCCTAGGGAAAAATTCTTTTCCAATAATAATATGATTGAAATTAATTCGACTGACGTTACACTTCAAAATAACTCAGCAGAAGAAGGGTTAGGCCTATTGGAAGAAGGACGCAGATATCTTGAAGAAGAAGAACTTCGACGATTGGAAGAAGAACGTAGAAATCTGGAAGAAGAACGTAGACAATATGAGGAAGCATTAAGACAAAGCCAACAAGAGGAAGAACGTAGAAATCTGGAAAACGAACGTAGACAATATGAGGAAGCATTAAAACAAAGCCAACAAGAGGAAGTACTTAGAATGCAAGAGGAAGAACGTATGCGTAGACAACAAGAGGAAGAATATGAATTTAGACAACAAGAAGAACACAGAAGACTGGATGAAGAACGTAGACAGAGACAAGAGGCAGCAGAACGCAGAATGTTCGAGGAAGAACGTTTACGTAAACAACAAGAGGAAGAACGTTTACGTAAACTACAAGAGGAAGAACATTTACGTAAACAAGAGGAAGAACTTAGACGTCGACAACAAGAGGAAGAACGCTTAAGTAGGCAACGTATGCGTAGCCTACAAGAGAATGAACGTAGACGTAGCCAACAAGAGGAAGAATATAGACAACAGGATGAAGAACGTAAAAAGTTAAAGGAAGAGCGTAGATTGCTAGATGAAGAACGTAGTAAGCTAGAAGAAGAACGTAAACATAGACAACAAGAAGATGAACGTTCACGTAGGCAACAAGAGAAAGAACGCCGAAAGCTAGAGGAAGAAAGCAAAAGACTAGAGGAAGAACGTAATAAGCAAGAGGAACAACGCAAAAAACTAGAGGAAGATCGCCGAAAGCTAGAGGAAGATCGCAAGTTGATAGAAGAAGGTCGCAGGTTATTGGAAGAAAAACAAATGCAACAGGATAATACAAATAAAAGCTTTTCTCAAGTGAATTCAATTCTCCAAACGAATGCACCGCAAGTTCCAACCTTTAATTGGTGTTTAAATTCAAATTTTGAATTAGGACAAGTCAAATATCAAGAAGGTAAATTATGCAGAATCTTCAACTTATTATTTTTAACATGCTATTATATTTACATCTTATAATATTTTAATTATGTCTTTTAATAGACAATCCATGCGGGCAGAAATCTTGTATCTTGCATGGACTCTATTTTGAAAAATGTAAGCAGTATAAAGTAGATTTCGAACTTGAATTGTAAGAGGAAGAATAAAAACAGAATGCATTATATTGTATGCACAGAAAATGTTGATATCAAATATTAAAACATAGTCACAATTCAAATATATATCCCGTGAGTGCGTAAAGAATATAATAAGAAAATTTTGCCCGACAAATAAATATAGTAAATTATTAAAGACGAAAGATGTGAAAATATTTAAATAGTAGGTTATCAAAAATATAGGTAATCTTCTGATACAATAACATGAATAAAGCTAAAAAAAAGTTTGTAATTAATAATTAAATTAACCTTTTAGAATATATACAGTATATTATAAATGATTACAGTAAATTGTATCTTCTCAATAAAATGATTTATAACTGCAAAAAGGATACACTATTCAATAGATTTGATGAGCTCTATCTAATAGCGTATTTTATTTCAAGATTTTTTTATTTTTAAATGTGGGGATACATTTTTAATTTTATATGGTTTGAAAAATTTCAGCATCACATTATATTATAAAAAAAAAAATAAAAAATTTTTTTAAAAAATTAACCAATTAGATTGCAGTAAAATGTGTAACAATATTGCTATACTAAAATTTTGTATTTTTATTGGCTAATTTTATATTATATGGCATATAAATTTTCAGTATTTTGATATCTTTAAGCTGCTTGAAAGAATATATAAAGCATTAGAATACTGAAATAAAAAAAAATAAAATAATAAAATAAAACAAATAAATACAGTAGTAAAAAAAAAATAAATTTGAATAAATACGAATAAATACAGTAGTAAAAAAATAAATTTGAATAAATAAGAAAAAAAAATGATTAATAAATAAAAAAATTTTAAGGTTACGCAACAGGTAGTGATCATTACTACCAGTTATTTTGATTATAATTCTTATATTTATCTGTTATAGTAATTGTATTTTGTTTTTAACAAATGTCTTTAATCATTATGTATACACATTATTAAATTTATTAAATTTAAAAAATTTTTGTTGGTGCAACTTATAAATTAAATATTGAAAATATATTAGCACTAAAAAAAAATATTTATATACAATTACATAAGTAGTGATCATTTTTTTTTAATATTTTCAATATCTAAAGTTTAAAAAATTATTTGAACATTTAGACTATATTCAAATGTCTAATTAAATTTATTTAGACTTTGTCTAATATAAACTATATAAATATCTACTAAAAATTTCTAACTCAAATAAACGATTTAAGAAGTTGTCAAAAATTAGATGATTTTTTAGAGAAGTAAAAAAGTTGAAATTATATCTAAAGACCTAATGATTTTTATATATAAAGGTAGGAGAGTAGGCCTCTGATAAAAATTAGATAATAAATGACATGGCCCTCAATGCAAAAAAAAATAGAGCATAATTTTGCTAGAATATACTTTTTAGCAATATCTAGGGGTTAGTAAAACTACAGGGGGACAACTCCAATATTACACAAGTTTAATAGTAATGCAAAAATTGTCATTTTATATGAAAATCATATAAATTCATATATATCATGTTCGATCAGTCAAAGTTTTGATTGTTAATTTTTTTTAGAAATAACCTGTCTACTGGGATTTCTTTTTTTTTCAAAACTCAAAATAGACAAAAGTAAATAATTAATCATAAAGAACTTTTATAGCTGCTCTTTTATTGTTAAAAAAACTGAATCATATATTCATATAAGATAAAAAAAACAAAAGTAAGAGATCATACACACAACTCAAAGCCTATAAACTGTTTCAAACTGTCTTGATTTTAATTACTCAAAGCCAAACTAGTTAGGGTTAATATAAGGTTTTATTTTTTTATAGTGGCAAATCTTTTGAAAGATCTTGGAACCTGTAAAATTTTTTGAAAGAACTTTTGAACTGCAGGTTTCGAAATATTTCAGAAGTAATTTCAAAAATACTTTAGTTCAAAATAATTCAAAATATTTTTAAAATATTTTAGACCTAAGCTAGATGAATATATCTGTAACCTGTTTATACCAAGGGTTTATTGGACTATATTTTTGAAATATTTTGAAATATTTTGAAATATTCAAAATTTTGTATAAAGTTACAAGATCAGATTAGATCTTTTATAAATTAGATCTTTTTCATTTTGATTTTTGATTTCATTTTGTTTTTCTTTTATTTATTTATTTTTTTAATTTTTTTTACACTTTACAAAAATTAGCTTTTGCAAGAAAACCAACAACTATTCAGTACTTTGCAAGAAAACCAATTTGACTTTGCACACTGACTCAGACTTCTGACACTTTGCAAGAACACACAACTGATTTCTTCAGCATTTTCTAAATTTCCAATAATGCTTCTTTAAAGAGATGATTTAGTTTGGCACAAGTTTTTGCAAGTTTTTGCAAAGTTTCGCTTTATTTATTTTTTTGTTTAACATTTTTTGTTTTTGGTTTTTTTTTTAAAACTTTTTTTATTAATTTATTTTATTCCGGCACTTTGTGAGAACACTAACTTCTCTAGCACTTTGCAAGAACATACTAGAAAAAAGAGAGAAATGAAGGTGATAGTCAAAACAAATGAGATAGCTAAAGCAAAAATGATAGTTAAAACAAAGAAGCAAAAATAATAGCTAACTGTAGAGTGTGTGAAAATAGTGTATAGAGTTAATTTTTTATTTTTTCTTCTACAAATAGTAATGGAATTAGATGCAACAAAGTGCGAAAGTAGTTAAAATAATGTGCAGTAATATAAAATGATACTGTAAAAAATATATAATAATTAAAATAAATATATAATAAAATATGTAATATTTATTAAAATATACAGTATATTTAATTTAAAAATGTAATATACATTATGTATAATGATGATAATAAAAAAATATAAAATTTTATATTAAGGAAAAATGTATGTCTTGCATTCAGCGAACTACATTGCATCTTACATCTTGATTTTGATTAGTTAATTGTTAAATTATAATTTTGGAGTTATTTTTTATTTTAACAATATCTCATATAATATTAATAAAAAATACATTTAGATAATGTGCTTATATGCAAAATTTCATGCTGAATATACATGAGGACGAAAGCATTTCGGGTTCTAAAACCCAAAATTAAAATTTGAAAACGAAATTGTTTTTGACCTATTTTACTTGAAAGATAAAATTATTTGATATTTTTTTTGAATAGACGAAATTATAAGGAACATATCTATATAAATTTTATTTGCTCTTTCTTATAAAAAATTATAATTTTTCTAATGAAGACGAAATAGGCCTTTTTCAAAAATCAATTTCGGTGCTATCACTAATACTGAACAAGTTTACTTAGGTTCCAAACAAGATTATCTTAATAGAATTTTAGGATATTTTTATTTTTTTATTTTTTTCTTTAGTTTTTTGATAATATCTTAAAAGTCTACTAAGATAATCTTCTTAAGTTCTCTAAGTAAACTTGTTCAGCATGAGGTTATATATAGGTGAAAAATTTCTTATAATATTTTTAATTTTTCTTAGGATAGTTAGATTTTTTAATTTTTGTTTACATTTTTTGTCTTTGTTTACATTCGATCATTACACAAAATTCAATCATCTGATTGGTACAATCAGAGGTGCGAAAAATAAGAATACCCACCCCTGCAAGATATAAATAACCCCTTATAATAAATTGCGAAAATTTTAAAAAATTTTAAAATTTTGCGAATTATTGCAAAATATTGCAAAATATTGCAGATTTACATGATAATATGTGAAATATTACCTCCTGTAACCCTGAAGGGAATAAGTAAATAGAGGTTTGCATTTTTTATTTGGTCTATTTTACAATATTTTACAATATAATTTGACCTTTTAGAGGATCACAGGAGGTAATATTTTGCATATTATCATGTAAATCTGCAATATTTTGCAATATTTTGCAATAATTTGCAAAATTTTAAAATTTTTAAAAATTTTTGCAACTTAATATGAAATTTTATATTTTTTTATTATCATCATCAGTGTTTAAAATAGAAATTTTAATTTACCAGTACATGCACCTGTTATATAAAAAAATACTGGTTCAAAAAAAAAACCTGCATTAGTAGAAAATGATCTTCAGATCATTGGGGGCACATAGATGCACGCACCGGTTACTTCAAAAATTGCGAATTATGCACTGTTTGTTGCACCTGCACAATTTTAAAATACCAGTATATGCAATATAAAAAACGGTAGATCCGGATTTTTATCATGCTACTCTATACACTGCTCGGGACAAAATTTATAGTACTATAATACGAAAATAGACTATAACGGGGCAAAAGACTTTTGATTAAAAAATATGTAAAAAGGACTCTTTGGCACAACTTAAGCTTACTTCTTTTTATTTTTTATTTAAAATCGAAGAGAAGATTCTGCTTTATTAAATTCGAAGTAGTGTGCTTATATATAATTAGGTTTGTTATACTACACATTTGTCACATTACCTAGCACGTTAATTGTGCAATTTACCACCCATTGTGATATGAAAGTACTAATTTTATAGCTGTTTTCAAAAAGGTGTGAATGATCAGTATCATGGGAAATTCACGATATTTTCCAAATTTCCTACTTTTTTTACTCTCGCTTCTAACAGAGAAAGATTCTCACCAATTTCCCAATAGAAATAGTTTTTATAGTTCAATAAAATAATACTATTCTAAGTTAAAGGTAAATTTTAACAGGTGAATTAAGAAATTTTTAATAAATTCCTAAAAACGGTGGTCATCTTGAGTCTTGCAACATTTATACATGTTATATGATTTTGCTTTATGCAGTAAATCAACTATTGATCAATTAAAAATTATAGTGCTTTTAATGCATCTCTTAAAGTAAAAATTTTAAGTTAGAGTTGTTAAATGTTTTTTTTTATTGTATTCAATCTTGATAGCCAATTATTGCATCGTGAACAAAGTGAAAAATTAAAAGAATCTTTTAGAGTAATTTAATAATTATAATGCAATATTTTTTCTCGAGCAAAAGAAACTTGATCTTCTGTCCAATTGGGCGTAAAAATTCGTATATACGCATATTTGACAGCTTCAGTTCGATTGCATCTATGAGTAGTTTTGTAATATCACATTTGAATTTTTGTGTTTGCAAATAAACTCCATAGTATAAACACTTTCGACAACTAAAGCAAGTCCCTCTTTTGTATATAAGTTTTGTATCTAGTGCATTCGCCATCAATATTAATACAATTATAAAAACAAAATAATATACATTGCAATAATTTGTTTATATAGCGATAATGATTAGAGATGGGAAAAATGCACATTTTATAATAAAATGCGCATGATATATAAAATGCGCATGATACCGCATGATAAAAAAATTTTTTTTTAATTTTTATCTTTATTATTGATAATATATCTAAATAAAGATACTACATATTGAAACTAAAATCAAATTTGCCTATATATATAAATTTTGACAAATTAGCTAATTGTAAACTTTATCGTAGCTTATCTTATATAATTTGACACCTGACCCGTGGCTCTGCCACGGGAGCTTTGTATGAAACTTTAGAAACTTAGTTAAAATCTGTAAATTCGCATTATATAATATTCATAAATATGTTGAGTTAGTGTGCATTGAATTGTCACAAAAAAATTCTGTTACTGAACATACTATTCTATTAACTACAGTATATGGTTAAGATTAAGTTATTTTGCATTAAAATTATGTTATTATAAAATTCTGTCACATAATTCACTCTATTTCAGTATGGTTGAGCCAGTTTTTATTATAATTATTGTGATTTTTATCATGAGTATTTATAAAACTTCTATTACAAAATTTGTTCGCTATACTTGTAATTGCAATATAAAGTGGGTTAGTTTGAATTAGTATAAGCTAACTATAAAAAGTTTGTTACAAAGCTCATTACTCCAATAACAGATAGTATGCGGCTTAGTTTTATTGGTGAATGCCAATTTTTAAAATAAATGTTGCAAAGAGAAAACCTTATGCATTGATCACCTTTTGAACATAATCGTAATTTTATTGGTTGGTAGATCGAGAAAATTAGTTGATTATCAGATAATCTGGGCGGCAAAAATTCCGCCAAAAATTCTAGAAATCAATCATCTAAATATTTGGTTGAATGTTAACTTTTTTTGATATTCGCTAATATATTCACTATTTTTTTATTAATATATTCACTATTTTTTTATTAATATATTCACTATTTTTTT